>APFE030657497.1:0-29948 GCA_000404065.3 Pinus taeda
AAAAATTTTAAAAGATAATAAGTTTAATATTAAAAAACTCATAAGTGTTTTTTATCTTCTTAATAATTTTAAAAAGTTTGAAATGTGAATTTTCATTATTAGAAAGTAGATATGTTCATACATTTGATCATTTACCAACGAATTAAAAAGTTTGAAATGTGAATTTTCATTATTAAAAAGAAGTTTTGTGCATACATTTTATCATTTACCAACGAATTTTCATTACGACTTCAAAGGAACAATATAGTTAAATTTTCTAACAATATAAAATTCGGCGGAAATTTGTCTAGCCATTACCAGTTTTTCTTTTCCCTTAATGACCATCAAAACCCGATGAGTTCTTACATAGGTCACTGTTTTCTCCAAACAGTTTATAACAACAGATTTTTGTTCTAACAAGTCCATTCCCACTAGTGTATGATATGACCCAAGTGGAAGAATATTCAATTCTACTGCCAAGAAATAATCATTAAAATTAACAAGGCATTGTTTCACATACTGAGTTATTTTCCCAATAGTGCCCATGGCTATCTGTACTAGCCATGCATTCCTAAATTTTTCTATTTTCAAATTGCGTCTTTATACAATTTGGGGACTAATATAGCTTAAGGTAGCTCTAGGATCTATTAAGATAGACACAATGTGGTTTGAGATTTTACCTTTTATTTCCAACATTGTAGCTTGTTGTTTAGCTTGCCGATTTTCAAGGGCAATGTTGATCCTTGCAATATTATTTAATGTAGTGGCCTTTCAAACTATCTGTATGTTGTGCATTGATCGAGAGTTATGTGGGAAATCCCTCATCATATGAGGTCCCCCACATCCCCATCACTTTAGTGGTCCTTTAGTGGTGTCATACATTTTTTTGTTCTGTTATGTTACTCTTGAACCTATATGAGACTAAGCTCGCAAAAGTGTGTCTTCATTGATTCCTTTCTTCTTTCGACGATATCTACCGAAATTTCCCAAATAAGGTGGTTTTTGTTTCTTCATTCCCCCACCAATTCTTCCACCATCCTTGTCCTTCCATAGTTTGCCACCTTCACTTTTAATTTTTAATTATTGATGAGATAACCTCACTTTTCTGGTTACTTCTTCCATGGTCTTTGGGTTATCAAACTCAATTATCTCCTTGTAAAAGATTGAAAACAGTTCAGGAACCACTGAATTTTAGCCTTCTCTTCCTTCAAATAAGGCACATAATGCAACCAATTGGTGAATTTGTTTAAAAATTCATCCATAGTTAGTTGCCCCAGTTTTAACTCATGAAATTCCTTATCCTTGTCATTATAATACCTCTCACTCAAGAATCTAGTCTTGAATTGTTGTTGAAATTCTTCCCATGATACTATTTTTTCTTCCAACGCCTGGATGCTCTTACGTTCCTCCCACCACAGATTGGCTTTACCCTGAAATTGGTAAATTGCCAGTCACACTTTCAAGTTGCTTTCATATTCATATACCTGAAAATATTTTGTCATATTCAGCATCCTTGCCTCTGCATCCTCCTCCTTCTCGCCATCAAACACTAGTGGTTTGATATTACTAAATTCTCCTTGTAATTCAACCTTCCTTTGTTTCTTATATTTTTTTGATGTTTCAGGGTTAGTTCCTTCTCTGCTTCCAAGCTTTTCAGATCTTATCTTCCTGGCACCTTCTTGATTTACGCTCTTATGATTAAACTTCTATATCCATTCTTGGATTACCTTCTCCTGATCTTCATTGACTTTCAGTAACTTTTAGTTACTGCTATGAAGATGGACTAACTCCCATTGTAGTGTCCTTACCCTTTCTACCAATTGGGATCTTACAATAGTAGCACTGCCAACGTTTCCTAGATCCACGTACAATTCCTCATTTTTTGTGTTTGGATGCAAAGATCCTTCCATCATTTTTCAATCCTTCTACCTAGACCACCATTCAACATTCATATTTTAAAAGAATTTAACATACACTTACATAATTTTATTTCTTTTGCACAATTTTTTTAACATAATTTCCCTTATACAGGCTCGAAGTAGAATTGCACTCCAATACCATTTGTAACATACCCAATTTAAGCTATTTTTTATTTTTTTTCTCGCGGTCATTTTTCCTCACAATATGCATAATTAATGTGAATATAGTGATTTCACCACCCTTCCCATACCAGCTCACCATTATTAGTTCTCCTCACCTCCATATTAAACTATTCTCTTAAATGTTAAATCAATGGGACATGAACTACTTTAATCATGATGCGAAGGTATATTAATCTAAATTTGTTTGGTGTTGGGTTATGATTAGGTATAAAAGACGGCCTATGAACCTAACCTACCCTTCTTACCAAAATATTCTTGAGTTTGTTTATATTTAAGTGACATTTAAAGTAAGTAAAATAATATCATTAACTCACCCCGCCTTGGAAGTAATGGAAATGAGACTTGTTATCTTTTGTCGCATGCATTTGCTTCCTACCTTACAAACTAGACTGGGTTTCATGCTATTATCGTGCCATTTGCAAGTCTATCATTTTGGCTAGATGGAAAAATGGGTATTGTCCTGTAAGAACACATCCCAATCAGGTAGTGGATCAAGAAGCCTCTCAACCATCAGATATGCTTGACCTATCATTTAGTTTTTCCTGAACAAACCCTACCCTTATTACCTATCCTTTGTGATCAGGTTGTCATTTCTTACTACAATCTACAACACAAAAGAGGAGAGGAGGGTTCTTTTGTCAGAATACTGGACCCTGGTGGGCAGCTACCCTACCTTTGTCTACCCTTGGTGTGCAACAGAGTGCATATAATCATTGTGATGGCTCCTCTAGACTACCACCAAGGTGAAGTAGTTAATACATTGACTTCTTTGTTTGTTTATTCATTATGTTTATGAACCCTTACTTTCTTTTTCTTCCCTACAATGTTTAACATCCGCTTCTAGCTAATAATTTCTTTTTTTTTCTATTTATAGAGGAATTACAGAGTACTCCTTGTGAATTCCATCCCTCCTTTCTTAAGTGCTTTCCTGGTCTTAGGTGAGTGCTACCTAGTAGCTATGAAAGACCATTTGAGGCATCTTATTGTTTTAGTTACCATTTTGACCCTTTTCTATTTGATTCATCATGCAGGAATTATGGGTGGCACTATGTTCTCATGGATTTTTACAGCTAACCCCCCCTTTTACCAGGATGTTTCCCTAAGGGTAGGGTTTATATTTCTTCATCGTTAGCCAGTTTGAAATTTTCTATCATATTACTAATAAAAGTGTTTTTTTATATCTCAAGTACGCCTAGTTTGACTAGTTCGAGGCTGAAATGTGAAAAATTATCGCATGTAACTTAAGGTTGGCGACTGGATAGGTTGGTGGCTTTCCTAAAATGAGTTTCATCATTATGGTATTAGTCCCATCGCTTATGTTCTGGGGTTTGTAGACAAAGAAGTGATTCCGACATGGTGAAGCTGACTAATCTCTTGAGCTTTTGGATTCTCTTTCTGTGACTTTTTCTCTTTGTTTTTGTTCATATTATCTTTTTTTTTCTCTACACTGGAGGTTTCAGTGGTCAATCCACATGTTTTGGCTTCTGAAGGGTGTTGAAATTTTCCTAGAGAGACCCTCACCTATTTTAATAGACAAAACTCTTAGAACGTTAGGGTAATTTCCTTTTTAATTATACTTAACACTAAGAGAGTAATTTCTATTTTTGGATAATTGAATTTGTTCATTTGTGTATTAGTGAATTAATTTAAAATATTTCAATGATACTATGCAATATTTCTTTCTAGATGATAAGGAAACCATTGTGTGAATTCAAGAGAAAGTTGTACTTCATCTTTGGTCTTATTTCTGGTTTGATCGCATTTGAAGTAACTTTCTTACTACAAAAACTATATTGTCACTATGGAGGGTTATTTTTCTACAAAACCTTTGAATTTCTTTAAGATATCTCTCTGTTATCTTTGCAACTACAAAATATTGGTTTTTGTTTAATGTTTGTTTACAAGATATTAGTACTCACATCTATTGAATGTTATGAAAATATTCTTAAGACGCACTATGTATATTTAGAAAATTCACTGTCTTTCCTTTAAGGTTAATTTATTTTGTTTATGTCGACTTCTATAAAACTCCTAGTGCATTTATCTAGTAGAAACCATTCTAGTAAGAATCTTTGTTTTTGTGACAGTGAGGCTAGGATTCTTTGGTATAGAAATATTATTTCGCTACCCTTTATTTATTTGTATACCCAGGTAAACACACAATTACATCACTAATTTTCTTTTCTTTCTCAGTAATTCTAATCTAGATTCTAATTTCCATTTATCGCAAGAGACGTAAAATGGGAGAGTCTCTATGTTAAACCCACTTATCTTAGATAGAGTGACCCATCTAAAACAATGGAATGTCGTTCCATCAATAGTACCTATGAATTCGAATATGTAACAGGTTTCCTAACCTCACAGTATACCACAATCTATTGGACGAAGACAGGTATACGTTAATACCAAGTGTATTATACTAATATTACATTCTGTACATACACCTGCTACCTATTCGTTTCCATACTGGTCAATATCCTCATAGGCCTTCGCATATAAGGCACTTTCACTTACAACTTCTTAATTCAAATAATATAAAGGCATACATTCATTGTTTAGTATGCTACACTAATCTTAAACAACTCTGCAATAGGAAAGTTTTCATTATCCACAGTAGTTAATCATCTATTAGAATGCATCTAACGGAAACATAACATGCAACCCTATAACTAACAAGAAAATATCATCCATAAGATATGTAACGATCAACATGCATAGGCGTTAATCAACTATTAGCATGTATCTAATAGAAACATAACATGCAACCTTGTAACTGACCAGAAAATATCATTCACAAGATATCTAATCCATTAGCATGTATCCCCTATATAAGAGTATACCATTGTACATTTAGCAAGCATAATCATCCACCCAAGATAAGTGACCAACAATGTCCATCCATTCAAATAGCATACATTTCTACAGCTAATAACAAGCAATCAACTACCCAAACTAGTTGACAATTAACTTGTAATTAATAATATACAACTTTGTAATAGTTAAGGGAATAACACCTACATAAATAATTTAACCATAAACATTTTTCCCATATCAAATAACATGCATCTAATAAAACCATTGATGCACAGTTAAGAATTTTCTGACCAATATTCCTAGGCTTGGAAAATCAACGGTTGTCTGAACAAGACCTCCCAACCATGAATCCTATGATTGCTCGTGAGCTATGACAAATTGCGAGGCATGAGTCCTCTACTCTGCTTTGATAATGCTTGTTTATCATTATCATGTTCCCAAATTTTTTTAGGGTTTTTGTTTCCCCTCAGCCTAGGATTTTTCCATGGTTTTTCTTTAAAGCTAAAAGCCCACTTTTCCACTTGCAGTGCTTTTATCACCGGTTTTTATATCCCACCGGATTAACACATTTATTTCTATATATATTTTGCTTTAGGAAAAATCATGACGAATCTGATCCCTCTCAGATTCTGACAAGTTTCATCTGCTCTCTGGAATGAGTCCATGATTTTTCCAAACTCAATATCACAATATTAGTAACTTTATTAAAATATAAACATTCACATAGTCACGGTTATCACCTACTAGCATATATTTTTTTTCTAGTTATTATATAACAATTCAAATTCTTGAAAATGAGAGGTGTTACGTACCAAGAGCACAATGATTTAAAATAATTAATTGAAAATTGTTGTGAACATTTTTCAAAAATTACTTGTCAATCTGCCTAATTTTCTCAAGAAACAATTCATCATCCTACATAATACACGAAACAACACAGCATCCTTCATAATAAAGCAGACTATTGTATAGTCAAGATAAATGGTATTAATTTATTTTGAAATACTTTTATTAAAATTTCATTTAAGAAAAAAAAATATCAGATAGATGTGTTTTGTGTGAGATAATCTATCATATATGTGTTTTTTATATGTACAACACACAAATACATATACTAATATGTTGTTATTAAAAGTGAGAAAAATTAAGATATTTTCTAAAATAATTCTCTATAATTTTCCAAAAAATAGTATCATTGTTTTTAAAAGAATATTTGGTTATTAAACATTATTTTTTTCAAAAAAAAAAACATCTCTCATATATATAGTATTTATTTATTTTATTTTTTAATATACATGTCAAGAAAATTGATAGGCTCTTCTTCTTATTTTGAGGATGGTATTGAGCTAATATTTAATCTATTAAAGGTTCAACATTTTTTTAATATAAGGTTTAAGGCCATTAGAACAATATGTTCATTTGGATGCTAATAGTTTGTGAGGCTTGATCCTAGTTGAAAGGATAAAAATAATTCCTCCCAACCACTTGAACTAAACTCAATAGAAATAAGAACATACAAAAAAAAACTACATTGATAATAATTTTAAAATAAATTACAAGTGGTGTACTTAACACCAGTAAAGAAAATGATGTGATCATGGATTCGGCACATAATGATAAGTTAAATAAAGTTCCCTTCCCAAACCTAATTTATCGTCCACAACCTTCATTTAGTACTATAAGCCATAGATGCACTAGTGCTCATTGTCCCCTTAGGACCACCTTGTTATGAAATGGTATTAGATGCTCAAGTTTCTGAATTCCTTAACTTTTATGGTTGATTTTTGTTTTTTCCAAAGTTTATATATGGTAATAATTTTCATTGGTTATTTTATTTATCTATAAATAATAAATTTTTTTTCAAAGTTTGTATACGGTAATAATTTTTATTGGTTATTTTATTTATCTATAAATCATTCCTCCTACTTAGTGGAGAAAGGATGCTAATTATTTATTTTCCTTTAATTTATATTTTCACATGGATTAAAATTGAAAATGAAACTTTAAATTGATTATTTTCTTATGTATATTTTTTAATTTTCCATTTACTGTACTACTATATTTCATTCTTTTGTGCTTAATGTTAGTCATAATTTTCATGCTTGTTTATAGAGATTCATGGCTTCATCCAATGTTTTGCTAATGTTTTTCCAATTGTTGTAAGATCATAAACAACTTATTTTTAATTTTTAAATAGTGATGTACTATAGGTGAATTGTTACATTGAAGTTAATGTAAAAATTCATAAATGGCCTTCCTTTGTTCATGAACTGCAAGATTATATTGATCAAAGTTGATATCAATTCTCATGAAATTTATCAAGTTATAGATTTCAAGGATTTTAGAGGAAACATTCTACCTTGACAAATGTAAGGTGAGAGTGTATATGAAAGTGGCTTTAAATCACTATGTAGATTTTGCAACATAGAGCAAACAGAACTTAAATTGATCAGAGAGTACAAGCATTAAAGAAAG
Source organism: Pinus taeda (assembly GCA_000404065.3). Classification (NCBI taxonomy): domain Eukaryota; kingdom Viridiplantae; phylum Streptophyta; class Pinopsida; order Pinales; family Pinaceae; genus Pinus; species Pinus taeda. Next base: position 7,371 of record APFE030657497.1, read on the forward strand.
AGAGAGTTGAATAGGAATTATAATGCATGTGTTTATGATGATAGATGAGAAAAATCCTTCTTGGATATTTGAAAGGGAAGTTCTGTTATAGAATATGAATACGTATGGCCACCTAGATGAGACCCGAAACAAGCTAGATTATGTTCTGAGTCTTAACATCAAGAACTTATTTAAGTCCAAACTTTAGGCTCTCATTTTCAAATATGATATGGCCAATTCCATCCATCACTCTTACATTCTCATTAGGACATGAAACATCAAGGTAGGTAGGCAATTCATGAATATCGTGTCTTTCATTGTTAATTACTAAGGGAATGGTGGTGTAGCAAGACCACAAACTAGAATGGGTCTTTAGAAAAATAATGTTTGGGGACCCGTTTGACAAGCTAAGTAGAGCTCAGAATAACATATATCCATTTTTATACATAAGTTTGGTGCGTATAAGATGATCAAGTATTGAGAGAGAGATAGCCCAAAATGGAAAAAAATAGTTACATTAAGCAAGATAGAAATCCTAACACCTCAATGCCTAGATCTAATCCTGATGTCAAGTTAGTATGGGTAACTCCATAACGTGGTGACCCTTAATTTAATTTTGCAAAGGTTCCTTTTGTTGGAAAATGTAACTGGTATGGGTCTTCATAATTAAAGAATTTTGTTTTTTTGCTCTAACATGTTCTTCATGCTCATTAGAGTAAAAAGGAGTCAAATAAAATTTTAAAAGTGTCATGTAAAAATTGACATTTGTAAGGAAAGGAAAATATATTTTTATTCTTATAAAATTTGTTCTGAAACCTCCAAGTTGACCCTCCTTTTGTAAAGTCAACCTACCTCACCATCCTAGATAGCTATATAAAATGGTAACTTCGACCTCCAAGGGAAGTAGATGATATGATGAAATAAGTGTGAGTTATGTGATGGGAGAGAAATATATATTAAGAACTTAGTTGGAGATATACACTCAGTTTGGATTAGCATAAAGTGTCACGGAAGTTAAAAAGCAATTTTTTTGGTTAAAAAGGAAAAAACCCAATTTCTTTTGGCTAAAAAGCAAAAAAACCCCATAAAGTGGGATGTTGCTTTAGGAAAAAATCCCACATGGAACGAAGACATAAAATGTCTATTGTGAGGATTAATGAGGGTGTTTATCTCTTGGAAAGAATGAATCTCTGCAGAGAAGAGCTGAAGGAGATCAGTTCTATGGTTGGGAGAGAACAATGCTCCATTCTCAAGTGTATTCTGACTGCAATTTTCCTAGTTAGGTTATGACTTAAATTACTTTAAACATTCAATGTTAGCATTGATTGTATAGCTTTTTATTTACCTCTTGAATAACATGCAAAGAAAATATATAATATATATATATATATATATATAATTATTATAATATATATATATATGGGCCTCATGTCCGATTATTGGTGCAATAGTAGTAAGAGATTATTATAACACTGTAGGAAATCATGAAATTTTTATTTCTTTAAATTTCAATGATAGTGTGCTTTTACAGAGTTAAAATTGTTATGCAATACTAAAGTGGAGCAATGCTTATTTTCTACAGACTTTTCTATAATATGTGTTATTAAATCAACACTGTAAAATAGAAATTTTGTACTCCATTAACTAAGGAATAATGAGCATGTATATCTATATCATAGAGATATTGCGAAGCTAAACACCAGAGAGGAGTAGTGTATGCATTTAAGTCATATATATAAAGCAGAGTGTTATACAAGAAAGTATCATCTTCAGACAGGTATTGCTACTTTATGTAATTGAAACAAGTACACATGTATTTATCATAAATTTATATGAATAGTAGAATAGTTTTAACAATAAAGAAAATAAATGGGATATAGTTCCTTTCAAAGGAAACATAGGAAAATAACTCGATACATAAAAGACATGAAAATTAATGAATTCTAGCATAATCCCTCTAGTCATAGTTGCAATTCAATGTAATATAATTAAAGTATTTTTTGTATGAAAAAACATATCTTTGGAAGCAAGAGCTATACAGGGCCTTGAGTTGCTGATGAGAGGAGTGAGGTATCCTTCCATTCTGGTAGATGCTCGGATAGGAAACCTAAGGATGCCAATTAAAGTATTTTTCTCATTCCCCACGAAAGAAATACATAGACTTGTACAGGAGCACTCAACAAAGTGTTATATGATTAGCATTGCAAGTGAATACTCGAGAGAGAGGAAAATCTAAAAGAAATAATAGAACAAAAATGTTAAACTATTAATTCCAAATATCAATGCAAAGAACAGGAAGATAAAATAACATCTGGGCATGCGATATAATAGAAGTGTTGGCACCTTGGAGAAAATGATCAAGTGAATTGTATGTACGACATTAATAGAGACAGGGCATGATAATACTAGGAAGGGAAGGAAACCCAAACAAAAGCTGTGTATTGAAAATTGAAACATCATAGGTAATTAATAGGACACATGGATTACTATAGAATATATATAAATTGTGCATGGGAGGTCGAAGTAGACAAGAAAATGAAAAAAACCCATATAAACTACCGTAAACTTCATCCAAAATGTTGGCATACATATATTACACAGGTCTTGAGAGAAAAACGGGTTCAGAAGTACATTACCGAGCTTAAACCAATACTGGGTACACTCTCTTAAAAGGGATAAATAAATGAGATTCATTAATTATAGATACACATGAACTAAACTAGGACATATAATGTAATTTGGAATAAAATAAACAATGGATACCATTGTGTGGTGAACCAGCAAAGAAACAATCAGACCACATATAACACTAAACTAACTTAAAATGCAGATGCTATAGGTAGCCTTGAGCCCTAATGGCTGCGAGGCCTTGGGTGGAATTCAACAACAATAAACTAGCAAAAGGAGAGAAACCCATGACGACCATCAACATCTAGAACCCACTGAAAGAAAGAGACAACCGACCTCGAAAATGAGCTAGAGAAAGATTGCGTTAAAAGGAGGAATTAAAATTGAGAACAACAAATGCCAAAATTAAATCTGTTAGGTTCCTTGCTACCTGCAAGTGCATGACATTAATGAAAACAAGAGAAAAGTGGTAAGATTCACACGCTGTAAATGGAAATGAAATAACTCAAGGGCAAGAGGAAAATGTAATCATGTGATAGAGAAACACATTATACATGTAACTTGTTGGAGGGAAACCAAGGTGGTGCTTGAGACTAGTGGCTGGCATACACACGGTCAAAGAAAACAGGGTGAGTGCAAACATCATGACCCAATTTCACTAAACCTATTTTTCTTCAAGAAACAAAAGACCCAAAAGAGTGGAAGTTGTGCGATGGTTATCTGTGAACTCTAATTGCCCATATTCAGTCTTCATTGATAAAACAGGGTTGAGTCCAGGGTTGAGTCCTCTATGGGAAAGACCATGGAATAGAAACCTAGAGGTTAAGGGTATTTTCAGACGTGCGTGTCTGCAACCAAGAAGATTGAGCAATAAGCCAAAGAACCATGTCTGTAGATTAATTATAACTAATAAAAACACAAATCATTGAAAAAGATAAATAATACCTCCAACTGCACTCCTTATACAAGTGAACGCCGCCATAGGAGAAATATTCTCATAGAAATGTTGCAATACACATAATACATGTTTCTTGAGAGACGGTATGCAAACAGTGTAGGGGATTCAAAGTTAAATTCATTTCTTGAGCAGTTAAGTGGAAGAGGAAAGGAGTGGATGGGTGAAACAGATTTTGGAGGGACTCTACATGGGAAATGTATGGGCACAGAAAGTATTAAGCTGAGCTTGGTGAGCATAAGAGGGTAGTCTGACTCCCTTCAGGTTCTGAAAAAGCCCTGCAAAACCCTCCCCTTAGAACACATCGACAACAAGAAAGTGATGAAAAAATTGTAATTTGGGTATTAGGTACGAGATTAGGGTTATGTGGAAATCTCTAGTGTTGATCATCATTCGAGCCATCAGGGCCACCGACCATGATCATAGTAGGGTTAGGTGTGCACCACATATATACTCCATACATCACATGAACTGGGCCATATGGAGGAGGAGTATTAAGGCATACAACACCAAGCGTATGGGAAGAATTAAGAACCCCAACCCAACTGTACAAAGGTGAAGCATTCACCCAGTTGTAAACAAGGTATCATGCCATATTCCTTCAATAATAAATGATTTTGGTGGAAAAAATTAAGAAAACTCTTGAGAGGAGAATTAATATAAACGATAAACCAATATATCCAATGGTTAGGCATAAGAAGGGGGGGTGAGGACATAGGTGCATGGGGACACTAGAAGTAATAAACTGGTTGACCCAAGTTAAAATAAACAACATTTAATTCATAATTCAAACCATTAGTAGTTAATAAACTTAAAATTTTAATAACCCTAAGTTTTACCCATAATATTTTATGTAATATAGGCTATTGAAATACTTGATATGATTGTTAAAATAATTCTGTACCAAAGAATAATAAATATAATCTGAGTATGTGTTTTTCAATGTATTTTTCACTATATCGTTTGTGTTGCTATCATATCTTAATGTATCTCTCTCATGTAGTAACTTGCTCGTATCTGATTTCTCTCTTTTTATAACTGGGAGAGGAAGAGCATAGTCTGTTTAACCAGCATTTAGTATCAAGTTAATCTTCTCATCTAGTGTTGGGCACACGTAGCAGGAACGAGCCAACACAAAATGCAGATAGAAGAATAAGGGTTTCACTCGACATACAAGGCCCGTAGAATGAGAACCGAAGTCACAATTAGACATGTCATTTTGGCAATCTTCAAACTTTCTCTATGGCTGAGATATTGTGTTGTCTCTCTTGATGATCATGTACATACTTGGAGAGTGTTTTGTGTGGATATATTATAATTTCCCTAGAGAAATTTCACAATCGATAGGATGAGTGTACGAAAGAAAAGTATAAAGGACTTTCAGGAAATTCTGGGGTCACCTGAACTATGATGTGTTGCTTCAGTTTCTATTCTCATAACCATGGATCATGGCCTAAAAGCATTTCACATGTCATTTTAGGTTTCTCCACTATTCCGTTAATGTCAAAGACTAGAATAGTTTTTCTCTGTAACTGTAGATTTATATAATGTTGATATTATTTAAGGTAGAAACTCATTTATAGGAATTGGAGTGCCTTATGAGAGAGCAAGACACCCCACTTCTGAAAAATGTAGTTTTCACCCAAAATATTACCATTTCTCAACACTTTTATGGAAATTGCGAAACAATATTCTAACCTTGATGGAGAAACTGTATGAGATTATGAAATCTAGGCGATGTCACATCTCATGTTCAGGCATTTGTAGAATTTCTTGATAATTGTCACCACAAAAAACACTTTTTTGTGGTACGTTCATCCCACATATTGTGAAACTTCTCTGATGAAGTTATCATATTTCCCCACAAAATACAAACTATCCATGAGGGAGATCAACAATATTTTTTCCACGAGAGAAGTTGGGTGTCCCTCAAATATGGCACGTGGAACTTGCAAAGTATACAGTTCTATTGTCCTATGAATTTTGGAGAATGTAGCACCTACTGAAGACAATAAATACATCTTGGATATCTAACTATTCTATAAATAAAGTTTGATATAATATATGAGGCATGGAAATATCTTTGTTTCTAGCAATGGGGTTTTTCTGTTACCAGGGAACACGATTATTTGTCAATTCTAAAAATCAATGATTGAACAATTTAATTGTTAACTTGAAAGTTAAAGAAAATAATAAATTTTAATAATAATTTAGAGTTTGGGTTACTGGCATAGAAGCGATTTTGAAAAAGTTGAGAAGGTTATATTAATACTCTTTAGCCTAGGTTAATAGATGTCAAAAAGATTATTTGAACCATTTTTACTTTTTATTTTATATAAACTATTTAATATCATTTTTTTTTTACATAAATGGTTTAGTTTTGCATAATATTGATTATGTATGTTATACAATCTAAATCACTTTCCATGAAGACTAGCTTTGTTTTGATGGGACAAATATTTCTTCAGATACAACAATGATAAAATTTAAACCACATACATTTTATAATTAGTTTTTTTTTAATTCAAAATTATATTGTTTTTGGAAAAAATAAATAATAATAAAAAATTAACAATTATGATGCAACATAATCCCTATATTTAGGGAAAATTAATTGATTGTTTCCCACAATGCCTATGTCACAATAAAAACTTTACCTCGCACCATAAAAGCAAAAGACAACTTCTCTCCACACAATAAAATCTACTCACACAGTCAAAACTCTCTCATAAGTTCTGACAAGCGTACACACAAATTAATGTTTTGACAAGTGTACTCATAAATTAATAGCATAACTATGTTGATATGCATAGGTTAATAGGTTCATTAAGATCCATGTTGATAAAATTTAAAACACATACATTTCTATTTAGAAGAAAACAAATTCAATTGTTAGAAAAAAATGTATTAATGAAAATTCAATTCTTAGAAAAACATATATTAATGATCTACTTTAAATATAGTTAATATTTTTTTTAATTTAACTTTGTTTTTGGATAAAATAAATAATAATAAAAATTTAATAATTGTGGTGCATCATAGTCCCTATGTTTACTACTAAGTAATTGATTGTTCAGACACAATGCACAATACTTGTGACACAATAAAATCTCTACTTCACACAATGAAAGAAAAATTCAATTTCTCTCCCCCCACAATGAAAACTACTCACACAAAACTCTTCCGAGAATGAAAACTCTCTCGCAAGCTTTGACAAGTTTACTCATAAATTAAGAGCATATATGTGTTGATAACATAGGTTAATAGGTTCATAAATAAGACATCTATATCTAGCCTAATCTAAGTAAAGCTGCAATAAAATGTATCATTAAGATTCATGTTGATTGAAATGTCGTATGTTAAACACTACTTAGAAGCTTCATTCAATTTCATAAGTAACTCAATGTCATTGCTAAATAAATTCACAACCAATACACACATAATAGCGCAAACGTATCAATACACAGAAGCAAGTGCTCGCTCCATATTTAAATGAAAATTGTATAAGGTGAGTTTCATAACTTAACTCTTTAATATCCAGAAAAGGGCTTCGTAATAGGATTTGTGTTGTTCAAATTAGTCACCAAACCATGGCATTTAATGCTAATGTTATATGACTTCGTCGATCCATGGCTTCCTGCTACTCTTCTAAGTCTCACAACAATATCGTTTATAGTTGTTTATGTTAACTTGATTCGAAAAGCAATGCCTTTCATATTAGTTTTATTGATTTCACATGGCTATAAAACAAAATCATTGTTTTTTTGGATAATAGACCTTTTGAGAGCCTGACCACCATGAAATCGAGGAATTCTTCCTTCTCCCCTATAGTTGTTTGTGCCTGTCATTGGTTATTGGCTTCCTTGGTCGCATGTGTGGGACCTTTCATGGTATAGATGACCACAAAAAATGAATAAGAGAATATTGTGCACCTTAGTCTGATTGGATTTGAGTCAATGAATGGGTACCTTTGCTTGTGTGATTAGGTCGTTGTTTGGATTGCTTAAATCATTTTGTCAATTAAAAAAATTGATGGGATGATTTAAATTTGTGGTTGCTCCAAAGCTTGTTGAGGCTATTTCTGGGGCTACATGTTGAGAGGTCTAACATGATCCCTCTCAACCACCAAATCTCTAGTGTCTTCATTGCTCCTCAAGGCTTTGCATGCATGAGATATATCTAATCTAGTCATATTGTTGTTGCTACTCTTCTCCCACTGCTGTACTATTGTTGTAACTACTGCCATAATGAGTTTGATCTCCCTAGGTCCTAAAGTACTAGTTTCCATAGGTTTTCTCCCTTTGATTCTTCATGTCCTTGGGGAAAATCTCTTTGCCCCACAATCTTCCAATATCAATGATTAAAACTCATTTTTGTATCACTAAACATGGGCTAATTTCTATTCCCAATAGCATCCTTCTAGCCCTATTAAGAAGTTTACACATCAGGTCTTCTCGATTTGCCCTAGACTAGAGCTCCATCTATCTGCAATTAGAAATTCACTTGCAAGGACAACTTCAAATTGTTTTGTTCTATTTTGATTTCGGCTTCGATACCATGTAGAAATTTCTACAAATATATCTCTGATACCATGTAGAAATTTCTATAAAATCTATCACTGATACCATGTATAAATTTCTACAAATCTAGCTCTCATACCATGATAAATTCCTTATAGATTCAAACTATTAATTTTAATTTACTACGACAATAGACTCAAGTCTACTATACCCATCAGCGGAAATAATTAAATGATCAAGAAATCACTAAGCATACAAGAGAAATAATTCAATCAACACATTACACAATGATTTCCTAGGGAAATCCATAGCTAAAAACCCACCCCTAAAATATGTATATTGCATTAGTTAGAAAATATGAAAAGATTACAATTCTTTGCACAAGCCTGAGCAACCTATGTACAATAGCTATCTGTCTCACTACTTCCCAGAAAAGCTTTAGATAAATACAATATGCTCTACTCAACCTAAAGCTTAACCAGCACAAGTAGTCTATGTCCTCTATCTCACCGAATTCCTTTGGACAACACATAGCCAAATTCCTAGCCTTCCAAGCTCCTACATCCTTATGTTGTTAAATGAGGAATTGGGCCATTATTTACTACAAATTTTCCTCCATTAGATTGTGCAGTTACTTTAGGCTCTTCCTTTGACTGCATGAACCATATGTACAATTCAAATGAGTATAAAACTCATAGTAAACTGTCCTTGAACTCCATCTCAACAGGGTATTTCTCATACCTGACATGCATGAGTTATTTGTAAATGAATCTTCAATTTAATGTTTGATCACTCCAGACAGAACAACATTGTACTTCAGGAAACACCAAACTACACTTCAAGAAGGACCACACTGCACTTCAGGAAGCACCACACTACACTACAGGCAGCACCACACTCGACTATAGGCAACATCAGACTACTAGACCTCCCACTAGTCCCTCCATCAGTTGGAACTAGTTTAGGTGACTTTAACTTAGTTGAAATGAATTAAATAATTAATTACAACTCAGAATAAACTCAACCAAGGCTCCTTTAATGTAAGAGAAACTCTACATGACTCTAGTTAGACCCTCAACTTGAATTATCTAACCAATTAAGTCAAATTGACTTAGTTAACTAATACAAGTTGTGACGAGATGTTGAATTACAATTTTATTATCCCTCAAGAACTTTCACTATACCACTTTCCCACCCTCCTGTCACGTATTTTCCGCGTTCTTCACCCCAACTGGAAGTTATTCATATATAAATTTGAAACGATATATAAAAAATTAATTAATTATTTCAATAATTTTTTGTTTTTTATTTAATATGATATAATTTAACATATATATTATTTTAAAATAATAATAATTTAATATTTTGCTCCTAATATATTATTATAAATTAATTTTCTTTGCCTATAAGGTTTTAGAGTAAGTTATTATAGAATTTTTGTTAATGACATTTATGTTAATTACAGAATTTTGTAAAGTATTTTTTGTGAAAAAATTATGAATTTCGAAAATTTGAGGGAAAAAATGTAGCCATTATGAAAAAGTTCGAGTAGTCTATTTATTTTAACTGTAAAAATAAAATTTATATTTTAACTTTTAATAATAAAATAAATTATTAATAAATGATTTTCTAAAAATTAACTATTATAAATTGAAATACATATTTCAATATCGATATCTAAAAATATTAATATAAATTAAAAATTAAAATAGTATTGCACTTGATCCATTTTACAAAAATTAAAGAATTGAGAAAACTTGATATTAAACTAACTATACATATGAGTTCATATCATTTAATGTTTTCTTCAAGAAAGATGGACCAAGTTAATCTTCAAGGGGTAATTGTTAGGAGCATTAGCCTACAATTGACTTGGTGATAGAGTCAATTAACATTTTTTTGTGGACTTCAACAAAATGGACCAAGTTAATCCACCCAAATGAAGTTCAACGGACAGTTAGTTATTATCTCTAGAGGCCCTATGGTACAGATGTAATGCAATGTCTTATGCACATTTAACTCGGTCAAAATAAAATAATATAAAAATAACTCTATGTTAAAGCAAAATTTTTATGTGAACTTCAACAAAGATGAACCACATCAATCTCCCCTAAAGAAATTCAAATGGGTAAAACATACAATTCACTTGGTGATAGAATGAATCAATCTCCTAGAAAACATGGGATATAGTAATTAGTTACCTATGTATTCCACTAACGTTAAAATTTTTATGTGGACTTCAATAAAGATGGACCAAGTTAATCCTCCAAATAAAGTTCAAGGGGGTAGTTATTACTCGAGAAGCACTATGGTAGAGATAGTGTAATGTAATGTCACAGTCATTTAATTTGGTCAAAATAAAATAAATTAAAAATAACTCTATGTTAAAATAAAAATGTTATCATATTTTCTTTATTTTATTAATTTTTGTTGGGAAGTGGAGGTAAACTTGATTTGGTCAAGTTACCGTTGGTTTTTGAGCTCCACGTTTATGAAAACTCACCGTATTGAACCATGGTATTCATGTGGAATACATGCTATTTAAAGAGAGGAATTAGGGGAATTAAACCAGCCTAGATCCATCTTAACTCTGGATCTATTAAGTGTAGAGAATGATCAATTTTCTTTGCATATCTTTAAAAAATCTGGAGTTAAGCTAGATATAAATTTTTCTCATAATATTTTCCTTATGTAATATAGACTTTGAAATACATGATATTTCGATTGTTAAAATAATTATCTTAACACAAAATAATAAATATGCTCTCAGTATATGTTTTTCACTGTAATTTTCCCAATATTATTTGTGTTGCTGTCATATTTTAATGTATCTCTTTCATTGAGTGAACTTGCTCGTATCTGATTTATCTCTTTTTATAATAGGGAGAGGGATCAGAGCCAAAGAAAAAAGGAACAGGCCAAAGCAAAATGGGGATAATGGGGATTAAAGAATATGGGTTTCACCTCGCCGAATGAGAATTGAAGTTACAGGTTTGACATGCCATTTTGACAATATTCCAACTTCCACAAGTTCGACAGGGTAGAGATATTGTCTTGTCTCTCTCTCTTGATTTGATTTGTGGAAAACCTGTGATCAGTTATGAAACCGACGTTTCAGACTACCTTAGTGAGTCCATCATCAGGGCAATGAGATAGTTTTTTGAGAAGATATTGAATTTCAGAGCTTTATTAATAGTTGAAAAAAAAATTTATTTCAGTTATTGTTATTATACTTGGTCGGCTAATTAATAATTGAATATTTATTTGAATGAATTTTAATTGCTTAATTATTTATTTGATTATATTTATTTATTTTAATTTTTAATAATTTTATTTAATGATATTTGATATATTTGTTTCTGAATTTATAAGTATTATAGATTTATTTATTTATTTTTATACATATGTGTGTTTTATTAATAAGAATATTATTGATATTGATTATTATTAATATTGATTATTATTAATATTTTTAATTTTTATGTATATTATTTTATTTTAGGTATATTATTATTTTAGTTATATATTATTATTTTTTACTTAATTATATTTAATATTATTTAATTAATTTTATATTTATATGTATATGCTCTTGATTTATATTTATTGTTATGCTAATGTTCTTATTAACAAAATTATTGGATTACTTAATTATTATTGATATAATTAATCATATTTAATTATATTATTTAGTTGGTTAAGGTTTAATGTTATTTAATATATGTTATTATTCTATTTGTTATTATAATATATGTATATGAGTTTATATATTTCTTTTGTTTATTTAATTGGTTAAGAAAAATGTTATTTGTTATTTGTTATTAATTATATTGATGTTATGATTGTATTTGATATTATGTTGTGTTTATGTTTTTGGGTGAGACTATTTGAGGTTAGTTATGTTTAGATTGCTTTAAATTTAATTTAATTCATGTTAACTAATAATATTATTATGATACTTTATTTGATTATTATTATATAATGTAGATATGTATTAATGTTTATTTGTTTATTATATTATAGTTTTGTTTTTTAATTTTTTTTTTTTTTTTTTTAAAAGAAGGGTAAAATTGATTGATTAGGGATTGTTTGTTTTATTTATTAGGGGCTTCCATGTGTTACTTAGCTTAAGGCCATCATCTTTATTCATGTTATTAGAGGTTTTTTCGATTTCTATAGCTTCCTTCACCCTTCTTTTTAAGTAGTGGTCTTCCTTATGTATTAATTTTGCCTCTTCTATGCATATATAGTGTGTGGATGAGCATGCATGCTCGGCTAGACCTGACTTTTCTGATCTATTTTTTGAGATATCATTAATATGTTCTCTTAATCTAATGCCGAAAGATCTTCCTGTTTCCCCTATATATATTTTACCACAAGAACAAGGGACTGAGTAAACTCCTTTGAGATTTTTTGGGTCTATTTTGTCTTTGGCGGAGCTTAGCATGTTTTTGATGGTGTTAGGGGGAGTGAAGGCCACCATAATGTTGTGTTTAGTGAGAATTCTGGATATTTTGTCTGTGATGCCTTTAATGTAGGGTAAGGAGATTCTAGGGTTTTCTAGGGTTTTCCTTTTTTGGTTATAGGTTGTGGATTTTTTGATAATTTTATGGATAACGCTCTTATCATAGCCATTGTTTATGAAAACTTTGTAGAGGTGGTTGAGCTCTTCTTCTAGATGTTCAGGGTCTGAGATCCTTGAGGCTCTGGTAGCTAGGGTTTTGATGACGCCAACTTTTTGTTTTGGGTGGTGGTGGGAATCTGAGTGAAGGTATCTGTCAGTGTGAGTTTGTTTCCTGTAGACTTGGTGGCTAAGTTTGCCATCTTTTTTAGTGAGGAGGACATCTAGGAAGGGGAGCTGATTGTTTTTCTCAATCTCAATAGTGAATTTGATGTGATCTGAGAGGCTATTTAAGTGGGATAAGAATTCATTAAGGTTTCATAACTGATCACAGGTTTTTCACAAATCAAATCAAGATCAATTAAATGGTTGGGTGGAGAATTTATTAAAGCTTTTTATCTACTGAAGCCTTTGTACTGGCCCTCCCTTATCCTCTTCCCACATGGATCAAACCACATTGCATATTGCAATCGCAATTTTTGGGAGGGTGCAACTGGAAGCAAAGATTAGTGGTTCCCGATCCTTGAGCTCCGATATTCGAAATGGATCCCAGGCACATATGTAGTATGTCCCCATGTATTATCCATTGGGACCTGTTACAATGCAATATATCAAAGAATCGGCCCCCGTCCCAGTGAAAGGGATTTAGCTGCAGAAGGCTTAGGCCTTAAGTCCCCAACTTTCCACGATGTAGTTTTTACCTAAGCCCCCAAGGCTAAGGCATAAGGTGCTAAAGGAAATTGGCAATCATAGCTTTATGAATCCCATTTTTTTTAAAGTTCCTAAAGGGCTTGAGTCCAATACACTTGTACGATTTGTTCCATGGGGCACAATTGGCTTTTTTGGCGTAATCAAGATTGTAAGAAGGGATGGATGAGACAAAAGTTGTGTTCAGAGTCTATTTGGCCATTACGCAAGTCACTCCCAGTTCCTAAAAAAGAAGAATTAAATTAGTTAAGGCCGAAAGCGATAGGAAACCTGCCGAGAGAGTATGAGGCATAATTTAGTAGAGACATGTTTGGACTAGAGGCCAACAAAGAAGAGTGGCGTGGAGATATTTATAGGACCATCATTTGAGTTCATTTGCAAATTCTATTTTGTTGTTTTTGATATTTTTATGTTGTTTTATTTCCAAGAAAGGAATCTTTATGTTGTAATAATTAGAGGCAACAGATCCATCACACTAAGATAGTTAGTCATGTAAGCAGCTAGAAGTTCAGCCTAAGATATTTTGTAATTTTCTTGTTCTCCCTCTCCTCATAAAAGGGAGGAAGAAGCACTTAGAAATGGTTTTGAATTCTGAAGAAAAACTACATGTGATTTTTGAAACTGTATGAATTCTAGATTTGCGTCTTGCATAATATAAATGAAATAGTGGGGATTCCAACCTTCGAGTACTATACTATGTTACCTCTCTATTAAATTCCATTATGTTCACATTTCCTATCTGATTTCATGCAATTGTAGCTACCATAAATGTCTCATATGTTCTTATGGATTATATATTTAAGTTTATATCTTTAAATTTGCACACCATGAATCATAACATTCAATCCTCTTTCATCCATTATGTCTATCTTATCTTAGACAAGTGTATAATTCTTGATGTTTCAAGCTCTATGTGATGAGTTAGTATATCTCCTTCTCTTCTTTCATTACTCTTCAAAATATGATTAAACTATAGGTCCTTGAATTACTCGGCCTCCACTAGTTTATACCTATATTCCTGTGAGTTGTATATGTGAAAGGATACCATAAATACATGGCTTATGTCCTTGGATGAAGGAACCAATCCATGTTGTTTATTGTATATTTGTATTTATTATGTGTATAATATGTGTATGATGTCTCAAGTCTCCTGAAGATCATATAAGACACATAAAATATAGATGTTACCAAGCATTGGTCTTGTAAGCAAACCAAGGTTGTCTCTGGAAGCAACAACATCTTTAGGTGTTGTTGTCGAGGAAGGTATTGAAGGATTTTTCCCCTGGGATACGACAAGTTAAACACTCTTTGTGCAGGTGAGAAAAGACGTTATGATTACATCCTCATCACCTTGGCGACTCCACAAATCTCATTGTCATTTATCATCCTGGCTTTTAGAAAGCCCCACACTCACTCAAATACCTCTCAGCAGAAAACCCCTTCTGTATCTGACCCAAAAAAATTAATTTTCAGCAGAGTCTGGAAGGAGAAAAATCCTACTACCTATGCTACTATCTCATCATTCTTTGAAGCTTCCTCCTCCAAATCCCAACACGTTTCCATCCACTGCTCAGATTTTACTCCTAAGGTAATTACATACCATGCAGAAGATGAGCTATAACATCATGCCCCCAAATCAAAGATCAAAGAGAAATAAATCTCAGTTACGACTCCTTTAGTTTCATTTCCTCCTCCTCCTAAGATTGAAAAAGGTAAAGATATCCTCAATAGTATCAATATCCACTATACACTCAGTCACACTACTCTCAACCTAGTTACTCCAACCACTATGGTTTTGGCCCAAGTTCCTCTTGTAAATCTTAATCCTCCCCCATAAATCCAAATGGTTGTTTTGGGATTCTTAATGAATAAATATGCCCCTCTTGATTTACCTCATCCCCTAAGTGCTATGCCTTAGGACTACCTAAAGATTTTGCCTAGGTTCAATGGGGAAGATGAAAACATTGCACAAAGACACATTGAAACCTTCTATGCTTTTGTTGAGAATCTAAATGTAGAACAACTGGATGTGGTCTTGAGACTCTTTGTGCATTCCCTTGACGGAGAAACTAGAAATTGGTGTAAATCCATACCCAATGCATCCATCACCACCTGGGAAGAACTAGAAAACTCTTTCACACAAAAGTGGGGTGAATAGAGAGATCATGAGTATTTCTTCATAGAGTTTAATGCTATAAGGAATAAGCCAAAAGAGGACATTTAAAAATTCATAAAAAGATTCAATATGCAATATAATAACCTGCTTGTTGAGATAAAGCCTCCTCAAGTTGTTGCTTGTGTAGTATTTGTGGGAGCCTTGAGTTTGAATTTGGCTTTACCTTGAGGGAGAGGAAGTCTCATACTTTAGATCAACTTCAAGTGGATGCTCTTGATTTGGAAGCAAATTTCACCTCAACAGGGAAGTCAAGAGGAAATAATAATCCTCATGAGAATAAAAGTGGGAAAGAAGAAGCATCCTCCTCTATTCAAGGTAAAGAATTACCAGATTTGAAGTGGGAAGAAATGGATAAGCTCATTAAGAGTTTATCGCACAAAGTGGTGAAGCTTGAGCTTGAGAAAAAGAATCTCCCTAAATAGAATTCTCAAGGTAACAACCAAGGTTACAACCCACAATACCGAAGGTCACATTGCAGATACTTCAAAGGGAAAGAAAACATCAACTCAATCAAATCCCTGCTCCTCTGTATTTAGAAGATGATCCAGATGAACAAACACTGGATACACATGAGATACATGGAAGCTTGTATTCCTCCTCCTCTAAAGAGGAACAGGAAAACATGGCTCACCATGAGATGTGCCCAGATAAAGAAGCAATAGTAAATGAGGAGTTCATATAGGGTTATTGTAAACAATTTGCATATTTCATGCAAGCACAGATACATCTAGAGTGTGATCTCAGATCTTCAAAAAAGAGGTCGAGGGAACCTGAACAATAAGAAGAAATTTCTCCCCAAAATGTGTCCCCGGTATTAAATAAAGGAAAAGAGAAGTTGAACCCTGACTCATCCAAAGTAAAAGCCTCCTTAAATAAGGAATGCAATGGCTCTAAGTAACATACAAAAGAGAAGGCACCCATTCGGATGAAAACTACTGGCAATAGAGAAAGAGAGGTAGAGCTGGGAGGCATAGAAAAGGGCCAGTCTGCATTCAATCTTCAGAAGGAACTCGAGAAGGTAAAGATCCTTGTTCCCCTAACTAAACTTCTAAAACAACCCACTTATAAAGCTAAAGTCTCCCAGTTCATGCTCCCATCCACCACAATACCGATGCATGATTGTTTAAACCTTCAAGAAGAAAAATAATTGGTTGTTTTTGGGCCTCATGTTGAAGAACTTGATTCTTCCACTGCACCCTTTTATGTGACCCTGGTAATCCATGACCTCTTATTGCATAACTACATGTTGGACTCTAGAGCCTCACATAACCTCATGCCTTTAGTCGTTATGGAGAAACTTGGCTTGTAGATCACCGGACCCTACAAGGACCTATACTCCTTTGACTCTAAGAGAATCAAATTCTTGGGAATGATAAAAGATTTGGTGGTAAACCTGGCTCAGATCCCTGTGAAGAGTGTAGTGATGGACATAGTAGTGGCAGATATTCCCCCTAGATTCGGCATGCTCCTATATAGCTCCTGGGGTTCCAAGGTGGGGGGCTCTATCAAATTAGATCTAACTTATGCAACTATTCCCACTTTTGGAGGCAAGGAAAGGAGGTTGTACAGAGAGTCCAAATTTGTAAAAACTATGACCCCAGCTGAAGGTTCTAGGAATTCTCCTGTATATCGAAAAGAAAGTAACCTCTCCTGCTTGGTCTTAGAATAAGATGAGACCATCTTAAAAGAAACACAAGTACATCTAACGATGAATTTATATGACCAACACACATATAAAAATAAAGTATGGAAATTATACTTTGATGGAGCGAATTCAAAAGAGGGAAATGGAGCAAGAGTATTGTTGGTAAGTCCTAAGGGCAGCTTGATATCCTTCTCATTCAAGTTGGAGTTTGAGGAAACCAACAGCGTGGCAGAGTATGAAGAATTTCTCCTTGGGCTACCAACAACAAGGAATATGAATATTGAAAGCTTAAATGTGCATGGAGACTCTGAGATGATTGTAAATTAGATTCGAAATCAATGCCATGCTAAACTTCCTAGATTGGGGACTTATCGGAACGAAGTATGGGATTTAATTGATAACTTCTTCCTGGCATTTAATATCCAATTTCTACCCTAAGAAGAAAACATAATGGCTGGTTCCCTTGTTGTAGCATCACTTAATTTCAAATCTCCTCAAAATCTGCTTCTCATGTACAAGGTGGAGGTTAGACACAAACCCTCTATACTTGATAATGTCAAGCACTGGCAAGTATTCGAGGACGATGAGAAGATCAAATGGTTTATAGAAGTATTTGGGGAGTTCACTAGCTCGACTATTGATTAGGAAGAGGAAAAATATGCAGATCAAGAACCAACTTCGTGGGAGAACACGGTGGCTGGACAGAAAAATCTACAACTGGAAGCGAATACTATTCCTCGTGGACTAGTTCCACTGGTAAAATTATTTAACCAAAATGATGTAGCATCAAAAGAAATGGCTCTAGAGATGGATGAGCAAGTATAAGATTTCAATATTGGCTCAGAAGATGAACCCTAGATGGTCAGGCTATCAAAGTGAATCCCCTCACAATACAAAGGTATTTAAATCTCTTCAAAATCTATAAGGATTTTTTTGCATGGTCTTATGAGGATTTAAGAACATTTGATACTAACACCATACAACATAAGATACCTTTAAAGAGTGGAATAAAACCATGCAAGCAGAAGCTCATGAAGATTAATCCACTCTTACACCCCTCTATTGAAAAAGAAGTGAGGACACTTCTACATGCTAAAATCATAGTACCTTTAAGGTACTCATAATCGGTGGCCAACCTAGTCCCAATCCAAAAAAAGAATGGAGAAATAGGGTTATGTGTATATTTTCATAACCTTAACAGGGCATCTTTGAAAGAAAATTACACACTGCCCAAGATGGATTATATATTGCAGAAGGTGGTGGGTTCTATGGTTACAACCAAGTGGCATTCCACCTTGATGATCAGAAGAAGATTGCTTTCACCAACCCTTGGGGAACTTTCATGTATGCTCACATGCCTTTCGGTATTCTAAATGTAGGGATCACTTTTCAGAGAGCTATGGATATGGATTTTATAGGGGAGCAAGAAAAGTTTGTAGTGGTATATTTGGATGATATCACAGTCTTCTCTAAGACTGATGAAGATCACATCCTCCGCTTGAAGCTCACCTTTCAGAAATGCAAGAGGTATGGACTATCTTTGAATCCCAAGAAATCTCAGTTTTTCCTAAATGAGGGGAAGCTACTAGGACACATAGTAGCGCAAGAGGGAGTGAAAATTGATCCTAAGAGAATTGAAGCTATCAATCACATTCCTCTACCCAGAAATAAGAAAGAGGTCCTAGTCTTTCTAGGGAGAACCAAGTTCTTGAGAAGGTTCATACCCAACTATGCTGAAATAGTGAAGGGTATTACAGATATGCTTAAAAAAGAAAATGAAGTCAAATGGAGCCCTACCTCTCGAGATTATTTTACTAGAATCAAAGAAGCGTTTGCTAAAGCACTGGTACTAGTCAACCCTGACTACTCAATGCCTTTATATATATTTTCTTTTTCTTCTTTGCATACTATTTTTGTAGTTTCGCTACCAAAAACTAAATATGGTTATGAGCAGCCCATCACCTTCTTCATCCAAGTCCTGAGGGATGCTGAACTGTAATATAACATATTGTAGAAATAAGCATATTCATTGGTCAAATATTTTAAGGCATTTCGAGTGTATGTGCTATAGTTAGAAATTACAGCATTTGTCCCAATGACAGGAGTCAAGGACATCCTCGTGCAAGGATACAGTGAAGGAAAAAGGGGTAGGTGGATAGTAAAGATACAAGAATATGAGTTATACATAAACCCCACTAAGCTCATAAAAGGCTAAGGGTTGGCCAATATTTTATCAGAATCTAACTGCTAAGCTTTGGGAATAAACTTGATAATAGAGGAAGATAGAACAAAAGCGCAGCAAAGCGGGATTAAAATAGAAGAGGAGAAGATCTATGCTAAATATGAGGGATCACCATGGTATAAGAATACCATCCATTATATCGTATTCTTGAGGTGCCCACTAGGGCTGGAAAAATCCAAATACAAAATGTTGAGACTGCAAGCTCAACACTATATCATATCCAATGATCAACTTTATTGAAAAGACATGGTGGGAGTTTTGTTGTTATGCTTGGTAGAAGGAGAAACTCATAAAGTAACTGAATAATTTCATGGGGGAGTTTGTGGAGGTCATTATAGCTAGAAGACCACATCTCACAAAATCCTCAAAGTAGGATTCTATTGACCTACACTGTTTGGAAATGTGCATTTACAAGTCAAGTCGTGTCATAACTGCCAAGTTTTTGATGAGAGACAAAAACTTTCTCATCTTCCCCTAATCCTTGTGCATGTGGATGAACCCTTTAGACAGTCAGAACTAGACTTCATAGGAGAGATAAACCCACCTTCAAGTGGCTAGCATAAGTGGATATTAACGACCCTGATTATTTCACCAAGTGGGTAGAGGTGATCCCATCTAGAAATGCTAGAGATTTAGTGGTAATAAAGTTTATGGAGGAAAACATATTAGCTCGTTTTGGTTGTCCTATCAAAATTATCATTGACAATGCTCAAGCCTTCAAATCTGCAAAATTCACCAACTTCTATCAGAAGTTCAATATCATCATTATGCACTCCACTACCTACTATCCTTAAGGAAACAATTTACCTGAGTCTTCAAACAAAATCGTGGTAAGAGTGCTAAAAAAGACCATCTCCGAGAATCAGAGAAATTGGGACACCTAACTGAAGTTTTCCCTATGGACCAACCAAGTGACTCTTAAACGTTCCACTAGGAAATCTCCTTTCGAGCTAGTGTATGGTAAGGCCATAGTCTTCCCAATCCAATTAGCAATGCCAGTTGTGAAGTTACTACAAGAAGCTGAGGAGGAGCCATGTGATTTGACACAAAGGATAAACCAACTGGTTGAGCTTCATGAAAAAATGGAAAAGGTGGGGGTTAAATTGGAAAATTACCAACAAAAAATGAAATATCTATTTGACAAAAAGGCCAAGGATCAACCTCTTCAACCAAGAGATTTAGTTCTCCAATGGGACGTCTGATGGGAAGAAAAGGGTAAACATGGAAATTTGTATTCCCTTTGGTTCATCCCTTTCCAAATTTCAAAAGAAAAAGGAAATAATACGTACCTAGTCGAAAATATGGAAGGTGAATCATTGGAGCTACCAGTAAATGATCAGTTCCTCAAACTCTATTTCCAAAATTAAAAGGTATTGTCTTGCACTCATTTGTAAGTACCAATATGTGTTGTAACTATCATATGAAATTTCCAGTTTTCTGTTTGAAAATTCCAATTTCACAAAATTTTCACTTGTTTAAAAAGACTCCATGCCCAAAAAAGAGAAGTTCACAGTATGAAGGTTCTCAGTACCTTGCTAGAAAGACATTATCCCCAGGTGGAGCCAATGTTGTCACCTTCTGAAAATAGAGTTCCAGTTGTACAAAGAGAACAAATGAAGTGAGAATTTTTCAGCCATGTTCCAAGACACAGAAGCTCTCAATGCTAAATTGGACCCTCCCCAATCGATAGTGCTCATAATAAGCTTTCTAATGGTATTTGGAAGTCCAAAAATGGACATCTAGATCAGAAGTTAGAGAAGATTGAAGCTACCCTTTGAAAGCCTAAAAAACCAAGAGAAAAAGAGCAAGGGTAAGGCTCATCACAAATCGCAAT
This sequence comes from Pinus taeda, assembly GCA_000404065.3. Taxonomy (NCBI): domain Eukaryota; kingdom Viridiplantae; phylum Streptophyta; class Pinopsida; order Pinales; family Pinaceae; genus Pinus; species Pinus taeda. Next base: position 28,679 of record APFE030657497.1, read on the forward strand.
CAATTTTCCCAGCAGTAGCAAGGGAGGATAGTGAGATCAGCGATCAACGATTGTCGATATCGCAAATCACAAATTTCAGAGGTCCGGTGTAAATCAAATATCAGAGGTTTCAACAATTACCGATATCGTGATCGCACTCAGAGTTGTATCGCAGGTCGATGATCGATGTTTTCAAAGGTTGTGAGAAGATACAGTGTCATGAAAACTGCTGAATGTCGATAACATTAAAAGTGCTAGGACTTGAGCCTATAATGTAAATCACCAAGGAAGGGCCGATTGCGAATAAAAAAGAAATTCAGCGAAAAACCAAAGGCAAGCAGGCTTTTTCTCTCTCCTCTAGTAGGGCCATGTGGTAGCACATGAATGGTCTCAAGAAAGACACATGGCAACTGACGTCAGCATGACGTGGTGGTACGGAGGACACATGGCATGCGGATTTTGCGTTTTAAGGTGTCATTAAGGGCCAAAATAGGGTGACACATGTCATCACTCACAAGGTGACACGTGGCAAAGGATCACATCATCCCGCATATCGAAGATTGCACTCAAAGCTATATAGCAGATCGATGATCTGCATTTTTAAAGGTTGCGAACAGAGACAATGTCCTAGAACTGTTGAACGTCGATATTGTGGGTTGAGGTGAGGGGGACATGTGGCATTAGGTGGGTCGCATGATTATGTGCACTTTATGTATCAATCAAATGGCTGGGAAGAGAATTTATTAAAGGTTTTTATATGCTAAAGCCTTTGCGTTGGCCCTCCCTTATCCTCTTCCCACATGGACCAAACCATGTTGCATATCGCAATCGCAATTTTTTGGAGGGTGCAACGGAAGCAAAGATTAGTGGTTCATGATTCTCGAGCTCTGATATTGGAAATGGGTCCCAAGTGAAAATGTAGTATGTTCCCACATATTATGAGTTAGGACATGTTACAATGCAATATATCAAAGAATTGGCCTCCCTCCCAGCGAACAACTTTTAGCTCCAGAAGGCTTAGGCCTTGAGTCCCTAAGTTTCCACCATGCAGTTTTCACCTAAGCCCCCGAGGCTAAGGCATAAGGGGCTACAAGAAATCGACAATCGCAACTTTATGAATCCCATCCTATTTAAAGTTCCTAAAGGGCCTTATTCCCAATACACTTGTATGATTTGTTCCACGAGGCACAATTGGTTCTGTTGGCTTAATAAAGATTGTAAGAATGGATGGATGAGATGATTGTTGTGTTCAGAGTCTGTTATGGCCATTATGAGGTTCACTCTCGGTTCT
>APFE030657498.1:0-17060 GCA_000404065.3 Pinus taeda
AAAGTTGTTGGTGTTAGATGGTTTGCAAAAAATTGGTAGAGATTGGGATTCTTTTATTTTTATGGCCGGCTTTCAAAGCAAGACAGGCCTCACTCCATTGCCTGTTAGGGAAAGAGACCATACAAGGCGATCTAAGCATTCAAAGAGTGACAGGTGTAAGTGTTGGAGCAAAAGGTGAAATATTTTGTTTTTTGTTAAAGTCTTCCTAAAGCTACTTTATGACCGAATTATTAGGGTTCTGGTAGGGTTACCGAAATTTTGGGTTGGACACCTATTCAGTTCACAAAGCATCCAGATCATGAGGCATATGGTGTTATCCGTGGTTATTAAAGGTATTAAATAGTTTGAAGCATGTTCTTTTGGAAATGAAGACTGATGGAAGGCAGGGACCGTGAAAACAGGGCACACATCTTCACCAACTAATGAGTCATCTGCACAGCTAGTATCCAAAGAAGCTTGTTCAGTGAATGCCTCTCCAATATATCTCGGCCACTACAGAAAGGATACAGGTTTCAAAGCTCAAGAAAGGCATCATGCACACCAGGAGATAGAATTAGAGTTTCAATATGATTAGGACTCTATGTATTTACTGCACAATACCTGATGTATTTAATAAGTTTGTTTAAGAATAGATAGGGTTAGTTAATGCTAGGCCATTGAGCTCCCCTCATGCTGGAGGAGGATTCTCAAGTAGTTCGAGTTTTGTTTTCCTATATATAGGAGAAAATCTGATGTAAGTGAGGTTGGAGATTTATGATAAAAACAGAGTTTTCATGTTGGCTTATGTAAAAAGACTTTGACAGTAATAGAAGCAGTACTTTTTCTTCCCAAGATTCATCTTTTGTTTCAAATGCTCAGAGTATATGTGGTTTGGTCTTTATTCTTCTTGTTTTACAGTTCACTAAACATGCAATCACTCTGAATTCATCATTGATGCTCAGACTTCCTGTGTATGTTTTGTTGAGTTGATGTCCTTCTTGGTAGATGTTTTGAACATTGAGACATTATATGCCTTGGTTTCCATGATTCAGTAGCTACTTGTTTACTGTAGGAATGTATGACTCCATGAGCCCAATGGGAGAAGCCTAATCTTGTTTGTTCCAACCAGCTTAAATTTCATCTAATGTTTAAAGAGTTAGCCATCTTTTCTTGCCCTTAATGCATATCAAAAATCTGTGAGAGAGCCCTCTCTGACTAAGGAGGCTAAACCTTAGTCTAAAGCATGGTTTGAAATAGTTTCATGAAATCTTGCTAGGTAGCAGCCCTTAGTACATGATTTTATGATAACAGATGCACTGGGAGATTAGGAAGTCTAACCCAGATGGGGAGCTTGGTGATGATTGTTGTAGAGGGATCGAAATCTGGGAACCAAGGGGTGAGGAATAAACCTGCTGAGCCCTAGAACCATGGGCCTTTAGTTAATGCTTTTTGGTAGTCCTCACTGAAAGCAAACACTAAAATGAAGAAACCCTTTGAGCAGAGGAGAACCTTGTAGTTGTTGGTCCAGTTAGAGTGAATCCATTGGTAGAGATCTATTGTGCTTGGCCATAGCCCATTGAACCTGCAAATAATGGCATGCTCTGCATACTTTTGGATTTTCTCATCCAGCGTTGGATGCATGATTTCAATGGAAGGGGTTTCCTCCAGTTTGTCCACCAAAAAAGGTTTGGGAGCCTGAGCTGGTGGAGCTGTTTTCTTGGGCATCTGAGCATGGACAACATCTTTGTATGAAAAATCCGCAGCTGAAGATGACTGTCCAACAGCTCCCCCTCTCAAACGAACGGTAAAAATGATGGAGGCATTTCTATTTATGCTGTAAAAAGAAAGGGGATAAAGATCCTCAAGTTGTTTACCTTCATGGATGAGTCGTTGAAATGCAGAGGGAATCCCTAGCTTAAATTCCAGGATTTGCTTGAGGTCCTGCACTGGATCCGAAGAGCTCACCCATTGTAGCAGAGTTTTGTCATAAAGGAGCATGATCTGGATCTAGAACGAGGCAAAGTAATCAGGGTTCTGCTTTCCTTTGCAAAACTGAGACGAGAGGAATCTGGTGCTTTGGAAGCTCCTAGGCGATTCTTTTCTGATGAAGTTTCCCTTGGAGCTAGGGCTTTGCTGACTGGTGAACTCTGTGGTGGCCCTCTAGATCAATGGACTGTTGGGGTACAGGGGCATGCTAGAAGAACCATAGCCTTGCTCCATGACAAGTATTGCAAGAGGTTTCCTGGCAATGTCGTGCTGGACCCATAAGCTATTGGGATGCAGGGTTAATCTGGACCCCTCTAAGTTTGATTTGTTGCCTGTCAAAGAATCCAAGATTTTGGCGGCCTGCAGAAGTCCCTCGAGGCCAGGCGCCATCCTCATCCTCACTGCAAAGCTGCCAACGACCTGTAGATAAAGAGTGTCCGCCACCAGATCTGTTGCATTTCATGTGCAGCTAGCTATGAGCCCATCCCGTGCTTGTATCTCTTTTTTTGTCGCAGGGCTGCATACGATCTTATTCGCTGGGTTTGGCTAGAATGGATTCAAGGCCACTCTGAGACTCCCATCGCCATCTTCTGCAGGGCCGAACAAAGGCTAGGCGGCGGCAACCACGTGACTATTCCACTGTGCCGGACACAAAACTATATCGGATCCAGCAAATGGAGGACCACATGGTCCATTCAGATCCTCTTCTGTTTGCCTAGGTCTGTATTTAGGGTCAGTCAGGGGCATTAATACAAAATCAAAGCCATTACCGAGGTTATCTCCGAGGGTTTCCGGCACGTCGTCGCTGAATGCCATCTCAGCTCCGCAAAAACGTGAGTCGCTCTTATCACCAACCCTCTGTCCCAGCGGTATTTTTTCTCCTCGGCTCTCTGTAATTTCCAATCCTTCCCTATCGAAATAGAAATATTACCAACTTGGTGAAAGTTTTCTTTCGTGTATCATTCCTTTCTTGGGTCTCATAATCTTTAGATTTTTTCTGGATGTAATGGGAATGCATATAAATAAGGCTCTCTGTACATTCAGTTATATGTGTATGACATTAGGAACATCAAACATTTTCTTTATTGGGATTTACTTGCATGTTGAGGTATATGAATGTAGGAATTTAATATCCACAACTTCTAGTTCTCAAAGGGAACAATGATATTGGAAAAATAATAGATGGGAAAGTTTACTTTAAGCATTGAACTATACAGATGAAAGTAAATGCTACTTGTAAGTTGTGTGGGATGAGGTTAGTGAATAATTGGTTTGGGAAATAGCTGTGACTACCATGGGTATTCCATCATATATTTTATCACAACAAATCTAATACAAATATAATGAAAATCCAAAATAGATACCATGAGTTTTAACTTTTCCTTATATTTCTAGATTCACTACGTACTATGTTATGATTATGCATGCAATACTTTTAACATGAAAAATAGATAATAGAAAAAAATGCAATCACTAACAACCATAATAACATAAGGTATGACCTAGGAAACCCTTAGAGAAAAAACCCCAGTTGGAAGATGAGGTTGTTCTTCTCTCTATTTCTCTAAATGGAAATGGATGCAAGTATAGAAAAGTGAGACATGTGGCTTGTGGGATGATATATTACAAAAATACTCTCTATTTTCTCTCTCTCTCTTTCTATTCACTCTTAGCTATCCTTTGAATATGTGGAAAAAAATGCATTTGAATATAACAAAATCCCTTTTCCTCCTAGTGGCATGGTTATAACACAATTAAATAACATACTAATGGTTAAGTTTGACCCGTTCAACCCTCAATATGATTAGAAATTGACACTTATAGAGTCTTCTTCATGTGGGTTCATATTTCCCACATGAATAACACATTTTTCATGGGTCACATGGGATGATGTGGCACTCTCTCGAATTGTAGTGATCAATAAATTAACTTATGAGGCATATCTTTCTCATATGATTTTTTTCAGAGGTGATTCTTGTGCCATTGAAAAGGCGTTAATGAGTAAATTATGGACCACAAAAAAATGGTCATTTAATGCCTCAAAATGGATCTGAAATTTTTTCACCCAAAATTTTCCAAATTGGGACCACCAATAAAAATGACCTTGTAAGTTGTTTCCTTCAAAGTTTCCACTATAAAATCACTGAGATGGATGAAAACTAATATATTAATGCAATCCCAATCACACCTCCCCATTTCAGGAGGCCAATGGTCCCCAAAATAATTTACTAAATGAAGTGAAAACATTTTTCTCTACCTTCTCCATGTATTACCATTTAGCCTTGCTTGGAAGTTGTCCTTTTAACCCAATTCACCAAAGGTCATGCTTCCCTTGACTTGTAGTTCTGGACCTATTCTGAAAAATTGTATCCTATGTTAACTCTTCCTAATATTCTCATTCCACATCATGTACATAAGCTAGGACCTATTCCTCTTTCCAATTTAGCATGGAAGGCTCACAAAGTCAAATTTTCTACATTCACCATGGAGGAAATGTGGATGTATGGGGATAGAATGAGTCTATAGGAATTATCTCCTAGTTCTTGTAGTATCTCAAAGGGACAATATAAAAAGCCTTGATTTTCTTCCCAATAGCCTATAGCCTCTCTTTGTTCACCGGTAACAATATTGTGTCTCCCACCTTGAATGAATTATTTGTTTTGTGTCTATCACGCCTTACCTTTTAGTCACTCCTATGACTTTCATAGGGTCTCTTGTACTTTTAGATTGATTTTCCTTATCTTCTAAAAAAAATCACGCCCTTAAGGAGTCCCCTATAAGATCATACCTAATTCCTCCTTGGTCCCCACATGAAATATCCAAAGGTGAAGGTGGAAAATATCTAAAGCAAGTTTAAAATGGGCACTTTCCAGTGTATTTTTTGACTGCACTATTATAAGTGTTGTAGATATACCATATTTTCATCCCAATTCCTCAAATTACTCTTATTGCAACCCCTCAAAATTTATACCAAATTATCATTAAATACTTTTTTTTCTCGTATGTCTATGAATGGAATGTTATAGACTTCTTCAACTTCATGTCCATCTTCTCACACAATGTAGTCCAAAATGAACTAAGAAATCTTGTGTCCCTATCTAGAGTAATGATCCTTGGTATTCCAAAGTGAACCCATACCTATCCAAAGAACAAATTCACCTCCAAACTTTGTCTTTGTAGTTTTTGAAATACCTCCATGATGTCCTCACCCTCTGCATATGCCTCTGTATGGATCATGCGTGAAAGGCTCCATGCGTATAAAGTTACTAAAGTTGTGATGTTTGATGTCAGTGGCCTTGAAATCATGTTGAAAAAATTGTTTGTGTTACCCTTCTTGTACTTGATCACTAAATGAAACTAATATTAAAAAAAACCATCCACTTGTAATGTTGGGTTTTTGTAGTTTAATCTATTCCTACAAGTAATGTGGTGGCTAGTTATCTATGTGGATTTATATCTCTTTTCCCATTAGGTAATGTTTCCACTTCTTCATATCTTACACCAGCACATAGAGTTCCTTGTCACAAGTAGAGTGGTTGAGAACTTCCCTAGAGAATACTTTAGAATGGTAGCACACCAACCCTTCTCCTTGCACCAATATTTTTCCTGTAGGATACCCACCCACATCTATCTCCACTTTGAAGGGCTACTACAACTTTGCTAATTCCATAACTAGTATTTGACTGATATTCTTATTTGACTCCTGAAAGGCCCTTTGTTGACCCTTTTTCTGCTAGAAAATCTTACCACTCACTATTATGGCATGGAGTAGTGCTTCTATTGTTGATTATGAGGCTATGAATTTCCTTAGTTGTGTTTCCCTAATGAAACTCCTATCCTTAGAAACATTAGTAGGCATCTACCACTTCATAATGGCCTCCATATTGGCAAGATCTATCTTCAACTCCCCTCAACCTATAATGTACCCTATATACTTCTTGATAATTTCTAATAGCTCATGCTTCTTCAATGTCTCTAACACTTGCATTAAATGTGAGATTTCTCCTCCTTGGTAGCATTTTATACCAATATATTATATAAATAAACAATAAAAAATCAATCTATAAAGGGGTGCTATATATCATTCATTAAACTGATGAATGTAGTTGGTGCATTGCATAGGCCAAATGGCATGACTAAACACTCATACAAACATTTCTTGGTTTTGAAGATTCTCTTCTACGTATCCTCATAATTGAGCCAATCCTAGTGATATATTGAATTTAATTCCATATTGGTGAATTATTTGCTTGTTGAAAATGATTTAATAGATCATATATCCTAGGTGAGGGATACCTATTATTGAGTATAATTTTGTTTAATTCCCTGTAATCAATGCACATTTTCCAAGTCCCATCCTTCTTAGGCACAATTCTAATGAGTGAGCCACATGGTGAGGTACTTGGTTGAATAACACAATGTTCTAGCAGATGTTGTAACTTCTTCTTCACCTCATTTTCCTCTGTAATGGAATGCTTGTACAGTTCAATCTTTGGCAATAGAGAATATAGCAACAATAAGTTCTTGTGCTCCACTTCCCTCTTGGGTGGTATCCCTTTAGGTGCATGGATGTATGCTTGTATAAATTCTTCCATTTATTGTTTTTATTCCTTAGTACACCCCTCCATGGATGATTTAGTTCTTATGGAATCTTCTACATACCGATTCTCGCTTAAAAATGACAAAATATATTTCTTGCTAGAACTGATCAACTTTTTTGCCTAGTTGGCACTTACCAGTAAGGTATTTGACTTTCCATTGTATGTATTGATGATGAATGATTTTTTGTCCTTAATGAGGTAGTACTTGTTGGATCTCTACATGAATATCACATCCTGCATGTACATATAGGGACTCCTAAACACAATACCACATACATCTAGTGGAACTACATTTAATTCTTCTTCACCAATAAACTCAATACTGATAGAAAATTTGATTTTGCACTGTTTGTTTACCTTTATCTCTTCCTCGTTGTTGAACCTTCCCGATGGCTATGGGCTAGGATGGTCATGAGTCACCAATCCCAATTTCCTAATTAGATTTGTAATTATGAGATTTGCCTATGGTCTTGTGTCGAATATAACATCAATTTTTATCTTCTTGACATGTGTATTTATATGGAAGAGTCTATTCATTTCTTTCTCTTATTGTTGTTGAAGGATACTTAAATTCACCCCCTTCCGCATTGATGTATAGAAAATCATGTCATCCACATATGATCTATTTTATACCTAATTACTAAATTCTATGGGCATGGTATTTTTCTTCTTACCATCTTTCTTCTGGGTCTTTGAGTTGAGCTCTGGATGCAAATTGTAGCACTTCTCTTATGTATGACCATCAATGTTATAGTGCTTGTGATGGCTACTTGTACATTTTCACTAGTGTGTTGTGTTTGTTATCTTCTTGTCCTTTCCCCCTTTCCACTTCTTCCTCCCCTTATAATATTCCTAGTGATCCTTGACCCACTTGATTTCCCTTTTTTTTCCCTCATGTTCCCTAGGTAATGCACCTATGCACAAGCCTCATCCATTTTTCTAGGTATGAACAACATCACTTGCTTCCAAAAATGAATGCATAAACCCCCCAGATACTTGAGGAGTACATCTAGGTTCTTTGGGGAGATTCCCAACATAATGGCCATCTTTATAAATTTTGTGGTGTACTTATGTACGTTATACCATTGTCTCTATTTGAAGTAATGCCATCAAATCCATTGATCCTCTACATACTTGATAGGGTAAAGCTATTAATTTTATTAGAGTTTTGAAATCCTCCCACTTAGTCACTAAAGGATCTCCCTCCAACCTCAGGGTTTCTATGTGGTTTTCCCACCAAGTCAGGGAATGATGCTCTAATTTCAATCGAGCAAATGAATTTTTTTGTTCTCTCTATGTGTTGAACACTAAAATAAACCTCTAACTATTACAACTAGTGATTTGACTTGAAAGCATAAATATCACCTTCATATTTTATTTTGAACAGGGATTGTAAATGGTTCACGAAACTTGAACCAAGTTTTCCCTGTTTGGGTTATTTCTAGTGTTCCCTCTTTATTTATTCTTGATCGCCCAATTTCCCCTCTGATATGATATTTAAGTTGGAACCTCCATCTTCTTTGATTCCCAACTTTTTCTCCAAAACCACCATAAGGAGATTAATTTGATATTTGATATTTGTTATCTATTCTTCCAACCTTGAGAACCTCTCCTCTTTCAGATCTTGAGGGATACCAATAGATTCATTAACCATGGCTAGGGTTTTATGATGTTATGGTTAAATTTATTTTGATTCTATACAAATCCCCACAAAATACCCAAATACACCTATGTTGATACCAATATGATTTATAATCTTCCATGGATATTCCACTAGAGAGTTCATCATAACAAATCTATTAAAGTTATAATGAAAATCCAAAATCTACACTATGAACGTTAATTTTAGGTTTATGGATTTTCTATTTATTGTTTTATGCTTATGCATGTAATATATGAAAAACAAAAAAATAGAGAAAAAACACAAATACAATCTCTCGCGATGATAATAACATAAGAAATGAATTTGGAAACCCTTACATGAGAAAATCTAGGTGGAAGCTAGGGATGTTTTTGTGACATCCCCTAGCTAACACTTCCCCTTTGTAAATACTTATAATTAATCTAAATTATCTAAGAAGGGACACAAATTCCATTTCTTGAGGAAGGGGGTTGCTTTAGGAAATGGGTGTTCTTTAAACATCAATCCTAGTCGGTTGAAAGCAATTAAATGTATTGATTGTGCATTGAATTCAACTAAAAAGGGAAGGATAAGTCCAATTATCATTTAGCCTAAACAAAAAGCAAAAAAAGGAAAAAAATTATGAGCGTCATAGTCTACACAGGTAGGGGATGACAAATGTACGACTTGTAGAGGAAGGAAGGCAATTAATTCGTTGGGGAGGAAGGGGGGACACACACTTCCTTCATGGGATTAGTGAAGGATCACATGCTCTCTCTCTTTCATTCATGGGGGACAAGGGAGGATGCATTGGTTGAACATGAAATGTTCAAAACTAAGATGTGCGTGAGAATGTAGAGCGGAGAAGGAGATCAAGAGGTCTCTAGCACTAAAGGAAATCTTGGGAAGAAGGGTGCACAACTAAGAAAATTTTAGAATGAAGCTTGTTTTGTAAATGGTTTAGAGATTGTGAATTTCCTGTAAGATTGAGGAACATTCTTGATAGGTGTGTTGGAGTTCTATGTATTATGGAATATTGAAATGACTATTTGTATGTCTGAAGGGTGTGAATTATCAGGTGCTCAACTAGTGTATGAAGGCAACAATGGCCTTGTGACATCCTCTTTCAGCTATGTTGGTTGGAAAACACTCAAAAGCACTCCACTTCAAGCTTTGGATTCCAGCTAAGGGGTGAAAGTTGCATGTAAATATTCGATGAAGTTGTCTATGGTTGGGTGGAGATTCATAGTCCCAGACTCAGTTTCCCTAAATATTTATAGGATTAGTGTTCTTTATGTACTTTCCATGATAATAAAAATGTGATACAGTTTTGGTTTGAAATGGTGTTACTGTGAAAATTATATGGATGTGTTACTACTATTCACATAATTGGATAACATGCTAACAAAATTTAAAGTTTGCATTTGATGTGATAATGTTGAGGAGGTCCTCCTTTGTTATTCTTGTTGACCTAGGATTTTATATGAGGGACATCCTTGAATCTTAGATGATGCACACCTTGATGACTGGAGCTACTCTTCCATTTTACTCGAGATTCAGTTAAATATATTTGTATGTGTGCAGTGTAAATCATGTCTTCTTGAGTCTTAATGACTTGATTTTACATCCCTACACTTCACGTGAGGTTACATCTTTGATAAGAATTTACCCCAAGGCTAGGAGTTATGTTCTATTTGTTTCCTTGGTATTGGGATGATAGGGTAAACCCTTGCTTGAATAGTTGATTATAGCCTTGTGTTGAATGTGGTTGACACCCTATCTGGGGTAATCATCCTTGGGTTCTTGCTGATAGCAAAGTTTCCTCTGAACTCATTAGAAGCTCTCCTTCTTGGTCCATCATGTAGATAGTGCCTAGGTAGGTGCACATAATTACTTCTATGTATGTAGTAGGCCCTGGGTTTCATTGTGGTGTGTGGTGTGAGCATTGGAGGCCTTTAAGTAATCACCAAGCATGTATAAGAAAGTAACTAACAATCATTGATGCAACTATGCCTAGAATTACATGTCCCTGAAAAGGGAGTGCTCGTAAGTCTGCAATCTTATCTATTGTGTTCCTATCCATAAGGATCTTGCTTGTATTCATACATAAAAAGAGGGATTCCCTGTTTCCTTGAGGAGTGTTGATACCCTTGTCTTTTTTAGCACCATGTGCTTCATTGTGTCTATTATATGCTTGCGGTACTTATCAAGTCCTTGAGTGAGACTTGTAGAAATTTATGTGGAGATCTGTCAAATCTAGGTAAAATACTAGAGATCCTAGGAATTGTAGATCCTTGAGGGAATGGATAGATAAGTTTTTATCTTGTATGAATAAGTTCCTAACCAGTGTTCTCCACTACAGACACTGTGAACTTAGAGAGAGTAACTCTAACGTAATATCAGGAGGGATAACACCAGTGGATGCCTTAGCAAACTCCAATGGCCACGATAGGACTCTCACGCAAGTGTAGAAATTTGTAGAACCAATGCAACCAGACCATGTTAGAACTCCTCTGCGAATGGAAAATATTGCAGAAAGGGAGCAAAAACTTATTAAAATCATCAAATGCAAGAGTGAACATGTTGCTCATAGACCAAGTTCCCGCTAGAAACTTCATAGGCAGGCAATGGGAAAATCCCTACTATGAGTGACATTGTTGCAAACTCAGGAATGTAATTAACCTTATAGCTTTAGTCGATTAAACTTATCTCCATGGCATGACAAGAAGCCTCTTCATGGAAGTGGTATGTTGAATATTTTTATTATGCCTCATCGCAAAATGGGATAAGTGGAAGGATGATGTACTCAAGAGTTATAATCCCATAAAATATATTCGGGAGGTATTCCCTAAATGTATGAAGCAGAGTGCATGTTAACGAGGAGCAGGGTGACATATCCAATTTGCAGGGGTGTATAGATAATCCCAAAAGGTTGTTGATTGGTTAAAGGCAATCCAATCAAACATGCAAGCTTGAAGGTGAGCCCCCAATGGTTTAAAAGCGGGCTAGGTTCAAACTGCACAAGGTGACATAGGGACGACGCATGGTGGTACACACATGGTTTTGCCTCTCCTCCCATTATTGTGGTGGGGACCCACTTCATAGGTCAGCTCAGCAGAATGACCTTGAAACAATTACAAGTGAAAAATGGAGAGGTGTCGAGGTAACGAAAAAATTGGCAGCAATTGACAACCCATCAATTTGGGTAGTATTATATTATTATATTATATATTATAAAGTATGATTTATGTATTTGATGTTGTATGATGTATTTAGGATGTAAATTCACATTAGTGTATAGCATGAATGTGAAAACAAACTCATGAATGGGTCAACAACCATTAACAATTTTCCATGTGTTCCTGGGAGGTTATCCAGGGTGTATAGCCACGTGGGTTCCACATGGATGAGACAATGGCATGGAACTATCTAATTCACCAAAATTGTAATGGGCACATCTCTTGATCCAAATATGAGATTGAGGTAAATTTTTATATCACCGAATTCATCTTGATGAGATGAGCACAATGGTGATGTCAAAATCAAGCCTTAAGTGAGTTGCAAAGATTGAAATTTTTAGACCCTATTTCCATAATGACACCTTGGGTAATGGGTCAGCTTAGTAACTATCCTCATCCTAACCTATGTTTTCTATGGCATTGGGGGGGTTATAGAGTGGTATCAGAGAATCTAGGTTTAACACTTAGACTGGATGGGCTCTTTCATGAGCAAGAAATCGTAGTCTCCTACAAAAACTTCCATGTTGGTTTATCGAAAATTAACAATACTTACAATTATATGTTAAAATTTGGTTTGTGAATAATTGATAGCATGCACAATTCATGTGCTCGTTTTGTTATTGATCATGTAGCATGGACTAAAAATTGATATGTTCTCATTTCTATTGATGAGATAACAATTGGTATAGACATATATATTTTGTTGACTACGCAGAAATGTATATTGATGCTAGCACACACTGATTGACTGACATTGGTGTGCTAACATGGACTTTTGTTGCGACTAGCCTTATTATAACAGCTTGGAAAAAGCAAGAAAATGAACCTAGTTTCTTATCATTTGTTTATGTGATAATGTTTCTGATAATTATGTGTGAATGAAAAGACATCACAAGCAACAAATTACTGAAAAAGATAGAAGAATTAGGACCGCATTAGCACAACATAGCTCTAATCATTCATGACATGGAAATGAAGAGGTCAGGATAAACAGAGAATAAATATCAATTAGTGAATGGGGAGGGGAAAACTCTCTTGATTAGATTGACACCTTGAGGAGACTAAGAGCTGAGCTCAGAGTTTTAAGGAAGAGAATGAAATAAAGGTAAGAGCTCGGGAGAGCCAAGCTAAAATAAATGTAGTCATCTTGAAAATCCTCTCAGACTTATAGAGATAAAAGCAACATGATATGGGAGCTAGCTATAGAGACAAGAGAAGTATTTGGGAGTCTAAAGAGAAGACAAATGGGGCATATGGTAACAAGTCCAAGAAGATGTATAGGGAGGAGAGTGAAGACGTTGTGAAGGGAAATGCACCACTGAGTACCCCAAAAGGAAGAACTAGCACTTATTTGCATCATTCTAGAGGGTATTTAAGCTCCACCACCAAGAGGTACCATTGTCGTTCCCATCATCATCAAAAAAGAGGAAATGAATATACGCCTGAGGAATTAAAGAAATCCAATGCACCCACATTTGATGGAGATATGAATAAATCTGAACATGGAAAAGCTCAGTTGCTTGGCATGAAGAATTTTTCTAGAATATATGATTATTCTGAAAATATGAAAGCCAAGATCACCACCTATAGTTTGAAGGGAAAAGAAGCCATATGGTGGAAATATCTAAAGAATGTCAGAGGCATAAATTAAGAAGACTTGAGTTGGAATAAATGTGAAGGACTCTTCAAAGAAAAATATTTATCATACAATGACTATGAAAACAAGGCAAAATAGTTCTATGAACTCGAAATGGTACAAATGATAGATGATGAGTATGTCACCAAGTTTATGGAATTATTGAGATATGTGCCATATATTAAATATTAGAAGGAAAAATTTCAAAGGTTAATGAGTGGGTTCCATTTATCATTCAAAGATCAAATTAAGGTCCATGAGCCTCAAACAATAAATGATGCAATAAAAAAGTTCAAACACTATTGTGAGTAGACTAAATGTAGGTGAAAGATTAAAATCAATATGAAGGAAACAGGAGGTCTCAAAATTAGAGGGAAAAATGCATGGAATTTCTAAACAATTTCCTAGGGAGAAGGCAAGAAATTCCACCTCCAGTAGAGGTCAAACCCAATAGAAGACTAGCAAAACATGTGAAGGTCGACGTGCTCAAGCCAAAGAAGAGGGTGGACCTTGGAAGAATCCCTTGGCATGATGGAAATGAGGGGAGAACCATATGTGTAGAAACTTCCCCTAGATATAGTGAAATCAATTGAGATTACACATTGTACAAGAAGCACATATAATGGAGGATCATATGCTTAGGATCTGTGCAACCATGGAAAATAGGCATACGTCCCATCTGGAACCAATAGTCGAAAATGGATGATTAGATATGGATTATAGATCCATTTTGGTTGTTGTTGAAGCAACAATTTTTTATTTAAATAAATTGTGTAGTGGTTGAGTGTAATTGTGGTGACAGGTTGTAGTAGAGGAGGCTGAATGAAACCATGGAGAGGGCTTGGGATGGGCCTTACTTGTGAAGCACCAAAATCACTCAACTCATAGAGACAGAGTCAATTTTTGATATCGCCTTGTTTTATGATTCGTTGCTGTAGTCTTAAATTGATGGTTGCTTTGATTATTGTTTTTTGATTGTTGAATTGTGCATGGCCATGTTATTATGTTTTGTGATTTTATGATTGTCGTCATGAATTCCTTTCTTTTTATGATTTCCCCTTCTTCCCGTGGATTTTGTCTTTCATTCTTCGTGTTAATTTTTTTTTTTTTGGGGTGGGGGGGGGGCGCGGGGGCTTTGGAACATTAGTTGGCATGGCAGGAAGGATATGGGATCTAACAAGGGAGCCATGGAGGCCCTTTGCATAAATAAAGAACATGAATAAAATGAGAAAGGATGAACTTGGGTGGTGGTTCGAGAAAGACCATCACTAGTGTATATTAGAGCATCGCTCCTAGATATGATATAAATACAAGGGGTTATATAAACTCTACTTTTTATTGAGATATGGTTATCAATTACTAATTGAAAATGGAAAATGATATGGTAGCCATGAAAATGGATCAAAAGGAGGCTCTCTTGACATTAACTCTAATTACATATGCAAATGTATGTTCATTATTATGTTTATATGTATAAATGTCATTGTGTCTGACGGGGTGTCATCGGGAATTATTCTTGTGGAATAATGATTCTAAAATTTAATTGATGCAAGTGTAAATGGCTATATGGGATGACATGATAAGTTGTCTAATGAGATTCCTAGTTGAAAGAGGAATCAATAGGGCAGGGAAGCCCTTACTGACCAATGATTTTAAATAATAATATGATTGTACATGTTCATGTCATGTCATACAAATGAAAAGGTAATGTTGATAGTTATGGCACCATGTATACTAACTAATAATTGGAATCTTAGATTGTAGGATTGGATATGCACTCCACTAAGAATTATGTTGATGCTAGAAGAGAGTTCGGTGGAGTACAAAAGCTTTGGTGATAGCATAGATGAGAAACCCATGAGGCTTGCTAGATGATAATCATAGAGTAAGCTCAGATGATAGTTCAACTTAGAAATTCGGAAGGCTTTCTGAATGATAATCACTGATCAATGGTTGTGCCTTATAGGGCTGATAAATCCACTAGAGACTATGTTGGTTGGTAATTTCTGGGTAGTGGAGTCACACAGGGCTAGTGGACTGAAAACACTTGATGTAGTTCCATGGGATTGGGCTGAGAACACATGTAAAAGTTCCACTAAGATGTTGGATAGAGAAATCTTGTTCCTTTAGAGGTAACTCAACTGATAAAACCTTGTTATGAAATCAACTCACAAAAATATAGAAATGATAGTTGAACACCTTAGAATTCAACCTCTTTGAGGGGGCAACCTCCTTTACATTACACAAATGAACAATTCTTGGATGATACAAATGACAAGACCTCCTTTCTATATATAGGAGTCTAAGGGGTAATAATATAATCAGAGTCGACATAACAATAATAATGTAAGGGAACAATAATAACAATAGTGGGCTTCTATGGGGCACAATAATAACAATATGGGGACTACATGGGTAAAACAATATAATAAGGGGGTTGTACTAATAACAATAAGGGGTTATACTAGTAGTATAGGGGCCTAACATGCCCCTCTCCTTCAAAAAGTGTTGTCCTCAACACTTGAGTAGTTCTTGATGCTTCTGTATAAAATTCTCGTCCTTCCATGTGAAATCTTCAACACGTAAGTTCTTCCACTTGATGAGATGCTTTGAAATTGATCGATTTCGTAGCTGTCGAATTCTTGGTTTTGTAAATGCTTCAGGTTCCAATATGTTTTTTCCTTCCTTATCAAGTTCTGGCAATATTGTTGGAATTGGGATATTTGGAAACTTTTGAATGAGTTCCCACCCTACTTTGCCATTCTTCCATTCATACCTTCCTTTGTTTATCAAATTTGGTTGGATAATTGTACCAACCTCTACTATTTCTACAGCCATATGTTCAATTTCACTCCTTTGGGCATATGGATATCTATAAGGCTTGAAGTTTGGAGGAACACATCCTGGAATAAAATGAATAGCATGATCATGATCATTAATACATGGGAGACCTTTGGGAGTCTCAAATACATTGGAATGATTATCCAAGGCTTTTTGGAAATCTGGAGAAATACATGATTTCGATGCGCGAACAGTTAGCGAACATAATTGTGCAATTACACCTCATTTTTATTTCTTTAGAAGCTTTGTCATTCCGTCAGAGTTGATTATATTTCTTGGTTTCCCTATGATACCCCTTAATTCAACTTCCTTTCCTTCCGAAGAAAATTTCATAAAACGTTCTTGAAAATTAAAAGCTATTGTACCCAAGGATTGTAGCCATTGGACTCCTAGTACAACATCAGCACCACCCATTGGAATGGAAAACATTGGGCTATTCAATGCATATTCTCCCATGGATAGCTTGATATTATGGCACTTTCCAAAGCAATTTATGGTTCCTCCACTTACAACTGTCACTTGACATTCTGGTGCTAGATCTAGGAAGCAATTCAAGTCCTTGGCTATATTACAATTAATAAAATTATGGGTACTACCTGAATCAATCAACACTATTACCTTTTTCTTCTTGATATGTCCTTCTATCTTTACAGTTTGAGGAGTGGTAATTCTGACGAATGTATTACAAGATATGGTCGGATTCATTTCTTCTTTCTCTGGGGTTGGTTCCTGGTGAGTATCGTTTTCTTTTGATGTTTCTTGATGCTTTTCTTCTTGATATTTCACTGTTTGAACCTTATTCTTCTTGATATGTCCTTCTATCTTGAGAGTTTGGGGAGTGGCAATTTCTTCCAATGCTTTACAAGATATGGTCAGATTCATTTCTTGATGCTCGATGTGATCTTTCACTTCTTGAAAATTTTTCTTCTTGGTATGTCCTTCTATCTTGATAGTTTGAGGAGTGGTAATTCTGGCCAATGCATTACAAGATATGGTTAGATTTATTTCTTCTTTCTCGCTGTGATCTTTCACTTCTTGAACCTTTTTCTTCTTGATATGTCCTTCTATCTTGAGAGTTTGAGGAGTGGTAATTCTTGCCAATGCTTTACAAGATATGGTCTGATTCATTTCTTCTTTATCTGGGGTTGGGTCTTGGC
>APFE030657498.1:28142-103781 GCA_000404065.3 Pinus taeda
CACTAGTTTCTCCTTCCCTTTTACCTCATATCCTTGTGGCTGTTGCATATATATCTCTTACTCCAAATCCCCATGGAGAAAGGTTGTCTTTACATCTAACTGCTCAAGATGCAAATCTTCAACTGCTACTAGACTTAAAATAGTTATGAATGAAGTCATTTTAACAATAGGAGAAAATATTTCATCAAAATCAATACCTTTCTTTTGTGTAAACCCCTTCACCAGAAAGTCTAGCTTTGTAGCTTTGTTTTCCTCCATCTTCCTCCTTCAGCTTGTAAACCCATTTATTCTTCAATGTAGATTTTCTTGCATGCAACCTAACTAAGTCCCAAGTCTAGTTATGCATTAAGGAGTCCATCTCTTATTCCATGGCTAGCTCCCACTTCTTTCTTCTTTCAACCTGCATTGCTTCTTCATAACATTTGGATTCACTAGAATCAGCCAACAATAAATAATATAATGAAGGAGAGTATCGTTCAGGGGGTCTACTTATCCTGGTAGATCTTCTAACACCACTTTCAGGTGTTTGGGGTGCTTGTTGCTGTTGTGGTGGTCGCTGTTGTTGTGGTTGTTGATTATTATTATTTTCAGGCACCTTTAATTTTTCAGTGATCTCATCAAGAACTGTGTATTCCTTCTTTTCTTTTTCCTATTTCTTTTCCTGCAACTGATTCTTATACAAGAACTTTTCATTGAATATTACATCTCTGATCCTAATGATTTTGTGATTTTCATAATCATATAAACGATAACCAAAATCATTAACACAATATCCAATAAAGGTACATTTCTTTGATTTTGCCTCAAGCTTTGTTATGTTTTCTTTATTAATATGGAGAAAGGCCTCACAACCAAAAGGCTTTAAAAATGAGTAATTTACCTCTTTACCTATCCATGCTTCCTCTGGAACACCACCATCCAAGGAACTTGAAGGCCCTCTGTTTATTAGATAAACAACAATATCTACAACATCTGCCCAAAACTGTAAAGGCAATCCTGCATGCAATCTCATGCACCTTGCATGCTCCATGATTGTTCTGTTCATCCTTTCTGACACACCATTTTCTTGTAGTGTTCTTTAAACTGTCTTCTCTCTGCGAATTCCATGCTCTGAATAGTACCTATCAAACTCTTTGCTGCAATATTCACCTCCATTGTCTAATCTAAGACACTTCAATTTGTTTCCTGTCTCAATCTCAACCAAAGCTTTCCATTTCTTGAAAGTATCAAATACATCTCTTAATACAATAAATCCAAGTTTTTCTAGTTGCATCATCAATAAAAGTAACATAATAAGGAGAGCCACTGAGAGATGATACCTGAGCAGGTCCCCATACATCTGTATGCACAAGGTCTAATTTTTCGCTCTTCTTTTCTTTCCTAACTCTGAGAAATCCGACTCTCTTCTGTTTTCCATAAATGCAATTCTCACAGAAGTCCAAATCAACATTCTTCAAACTTGGCAACAAATTCCTTGAGTGAAGAATCTTCATCCCCTTTTCACTCATGTGTCCGAGCCTTTGATGCCATAATGCTGCATCTGCTCCTTTGGAAGTTAAAGCATTAATAGAGTTAGAAATACCATTGCATAAATACAATCTACCAAACTTTTCACCTTTTTGCTATTACCAGGGCTCCTTTGGTGACCTTCCAAGCTTTATCTGTGAAATTTATCACACAAACTTCATCGCCTAACTGCCCTGTTGAAATCAGATTTTTCTTCAGATCTGGAACATGCCTTACCTCCTTTAGTAGCCATTGGTTTCCATTATGTTGTTTTACAAGAACTTTACCCATTCCAACAATTTTATAGGGTTTATCATCACCCAAACGGACTTGTCCAAAATCTCCTTCAACATAGTCATGAAATTATTTCTTATCAAGTATGGCATGGAATGAGGCCCCTGAATCTACCACCCAGCGATCAGTAATATTTTTGAAAGAAAGAATCAAAGCATCTTGTAACACCTCACCTGTCACATTTGCTTCATGATTGTTTTCTTGTTGTGCATCTCCTTCTTTTTCCTTCTGAGATCTATAGTCTTTCTTTAGGTGTCCTTTCTTTCCGCATTTCCAGCAGACTATCCCCGATCTAGACTTGGATCTGCCTTTCCTTGATTTACTGAGATATCTTGAGCTCTTTCCTCTTTCAATTTTTCTTCCCCTAGACTCTACACTCAAAGCATTACCCGATGTCTCAGCGAAGCTTTTCCGTCACATTTCCTCGCTAAGGATAGCACCGACAACATCATCAAACTTTAAAGTACTAGATCCAAAAACAGAGTTACTAATGGCCATTATTAAACCATTCCAACTTTCTGGCAATGAGCACAAGAATAACAAAGCTCTAACTTCATCATCAAAGTTTACCCCTACAGAACTTAACTGACTTGTAACAGTATTAAAATCATTTAAATGGTCTGCGACAGATCCACCTTCTGACATATTCATATTAAATAACCATTGCATAAGAAATACCTTGTTTAAGGCCGAGGGTTTTTCATATAGTTTCGCCAACACCTTAATCAAACCCTTTATCTTTGTTTCCTTTGAAATGTTGAAGGCAACCGACGTTGTGAGGCACAACCGTACTATTCTGAGTGCCTTTCTATTGAAAAGGTTCCATTCTTCATTTTTCATTCCCATTGGCATATTTGTTTTTCCGCCCAATGGTAGATACGGATCTTTTTTATACAAATAATATTCCATCAGCATCTTCCACAGCGAGAAGTTTTGGCCGTCAAATTTCTCAACCCTAAACTTACCATCTTCCGCCATTTCTCCCACTCGAACGAGGAAACCTTGTTTCCTGCGAGTTTATCAGCCAAATAGACCTTCGACTCTAATACCAGTTGTTAGTGAATTATATATTACGGAGCAATGGAACACATAAAATATTACATAAATATAAACACAGAAAACGCATAAAACAAGAGAGACACAGATATACGTGGTTCACCCAGTTTGGGCTACATCCACGAGAAACCAACCAGTCCTTCCTTTTATATTATCCAGCAAACTGAAGAGATACAACCTACAACAATCTGCTGTAACAACCCTCTTTCGCTCTCAATCTCCTCTCTCTTTCTCACTTAGAATACAGATCTACATAGATGCAATACAATTTCCTCATATATAGTGAGGGGTTGCCTTCTAGGGCAAAAAACCCTAAATTAAACATAACTTCTACAGTTAGATCTCCGCTTAATGAATGGCCCAGATTGACAAGAAATTACTATACTTTTACACGGCAATTTTACATCTATTCTTAGCTTCGAGGGCGCTTCCCCCAAAACCCCCTGCCAAGGGGGGGCTCCCCAAAGGTCGCAGACGCACTCCCAGGACCCCCCTGCAGTGAATATTTTATGGGCGGTGTTGCCACCCCATTTCCAACTGGGGTCCAATGCGGTGATACCTTTGAATACAGAAGATAATCAGGCTCCACACCTAAAAACTAGTTCTTGCACCTAATCCGAGCTTCCTGCACTTAGCATTTAATTATTAAAATGAGTGCTTAATTATTGCAAGTGCTATTATACTGTTAAATCAAATTGCACACATAAAAAGTGAATGTTTCTGATCTTAACAGAGTGTAGGAATAAAGAAACAATCAATATACATTCATCCTGTCATGAGCATTTAATGAAAGAAAGAAGATTGCGGGAAGTAGACTAGGAAGACTTGCTACATCACACCAACGTGCACTGGTGCAGGTTCATTTCTCTTACTTGGACTAGGCGGGGAAAACCAATCAAACAAAATTGCAGAAAAGGAGATATCACACCAACGTGCACTGGTGCAGGGTTATTTCTCCTACTTGGACCAGGTGGAGGAAAACCGATCTGAAATCAAGTGCAGGAAAGGAAATTTATCTACTTCACACAACAGATCTACTTTCAGACAGACAAGAATGCATGTGCTTAAAACTAAATCACACTTGACAATGTAAATACAAATTACAGGAAAACGGGAAACGGGGTAAACGTGCTGGATTCACTGGGCCCTAGCCAACCAGGGCGTTTCCCCTTTAAATAAAAATGATGCTCAGTACCTTAATCAATTCATCAGCCCAAATACAGAAATGTGATTTGTGAAACATGAGGTGAAGCTCCCTTTTATTAATTCATTGAGGCAAGTACATACATCAATACATCGTCCAGCCCAGATTCCGGTGATAACAAAATACAGCAAACTGTTACCACCTCTCTGGCTATGTCTCTGTTCTCTTCTACTATCAAAAAATTTCCTCCTTAGTCCTATTTACATTCTACATTATATAGATCTTTGGCCAAAGGCCAAAATAGATCATTCAACCGATTACATAACCAAACGCAAAATTTAACTTTTCGACCTTCAAAATTAGACAGTTAGCAAAATTGGTCGTAGCCAATCTCCAACTTTCGTCCTTCACACATTCGATCTCGGCTGCCTTTGGACCGATCTTGCTGTCATGGTTCAAGCTTCTCAAAACGAGGCGATGATCAAGGAGGTTCAAATTTGCTACAAGGATTTGCTATGCTAGCAACAACGCAATATCTGATCCTGCACTAGGATCAATGGTCATGGTAAGTACCCTAACTACCAAATAAACATTGGAGATATAGATAAGTTACAAAGAGTGATTAAAAGTAAGAAATCATGTAATAAATGATTAATTAATGCTAAGTTAAATTAAAAGTATGAAAATTAAAGTTTATACGAAATATGTCACCGTGCTTGGACTGGTGCAAGATGAGGGTGTATAAAAGAGGTAAAATAGTGGTAAATGGTTATGATTTAGGAAGGGGGAAATGGGGAAAATAGAGAAAATCGGGGGGCTAACATCCTCCCATCCCTAAGTTGTTGTGTGTCCTCACAAAACTCTTAACCTTTGCAAAAAATCTTCAAAACTTTGAGCATTCCAGCTCAATCCTGCTTTGACATACTGACATCAGCCTACAATGTTTCAGACTTCTTCTTTCTGATTTTCTTTAGTTTCATTGTCACCTTTTTAAGTCGCTTGAAACATTGTGCAGCTCGGTACTTCCAAACTCTAACTTCTCCTTTCTTTTTCTGGATCTCCGCAGTTAATTCTTCTTTACTCTTTTATTTATCCTCCTGCACTTTAGTTATGAGTTGTTCTAAGTTCTACACTTGAAGCTCTAGTTCAACCATCCGAGCAGCAGGAGTTACCAAATCTTCTTCTTCTTTCGTCTCAACAAGGGTTGTGTCTTCCTCAGGGACCTCAGTATCCCTCATGGTTACATTAAGAAATTCTTCTTCTTCTAGTTCTTCTTCTTACACTGGTGCAGAAGGGGATTCAACGTCCTGTGGGAACTGTGGTTCTTTGCCTGCACCAGATTCTTCATTCTTTTCCGGGGCCTTTTAATGAAATCGGCCAATAGAGTGTCATCTTCGACCTCTACAAATTTTGTTGCATCCGCAAGGACTGACAGGTTGCCTTCTTCAGGGATCTATGCCTGTACTGGTGGCGTAGAAGGAGTCTCTTCAACAGCTGCATTGGATGTCTTCTTATTTGGAGATGGCGTCTTTATTCTATTGATTTTTCAAGTTGTTTCCTTTTTGCATTGGTGCAAGAAAGACTCCCCTTTACATTCTTACTCGGCCCCTTGCTTGTGCTGGCAGGGTCCTCTGTCTCCTTTCCAACAGTTGTCTTGTTATGTAGCTATTTTAACAGTGCCTCCCAGGTCATGCCTTTAACTTCTAATTGTTTCTAGACCAAAATCTTTATCAAGTTGTGGTGATATACTTTCTTGTCGACCTGGTCTGCCTGTCTGTCCCATACACCCTTAGCCATTTTTTCCAAGCTCTTAAGCAAAAGATAGGGGAAATTCATCCTCTGCCAGATGTGACGGACAGCTTCGAAATGCTGCAACATCCTAAAATGGTACACAAAAGTGCGGGAGTACCTTCCCTCACATGTTACGAATTTTTGTAGGATAAAAAGGAGGTCCTGCCACTATCCAAATAGGGCACTGACCAGAACTCCTTCCTTCCAATCTACCTTCATCTTCTTGTTGACGACAAAATGGTGCCATCGCTTCCTTTCTAGTTTCTAATTTTTAAACCACTTCTCACTAGCATTTTCCAAGCCTATCGCCGCTGCTATAAACTCTTCCGTAACCTCAAATTTTAGAGGCCCAATTTTTACTCGGCCTTTTTTGAAACTTATGGAAAAATGTAAGGCCACTTCACTATTGTGCCCGTCAAACTTTTGCAAGAATTGAAGAAATCCCAAGTCTTGCAATAGTGCAAGACTATTGCGATACTCAGCAGTCTATTCTACCCTACTGAGAGACGAAGGTTTGCTTCGAACAGGTGGCATCACTACTTAACGGTTATGAAAAATCAAGAATTTACATGCAACACCGGGAAAATTGGTTCTTATAGATAGGAATCCAACCATCACCATCCCTTCCATCTTATCACCCATTCATTCCACTGAAATAGCCGTGAATGTGCGGCATCTTTGAGATCATGCTGGATTGGTACTTGTGGCGGCATTTTAACGGCTAGGTGAGGTAATCATTACGAGTGAAGGACATCTAGGATTATGGCGGAAAGGGGAAATTATATCCAATAAACAGTTAAACACTTCCGCACTCCTTCATAATTCAAAAAAAGAACTTAGCATTCATTACAAAATGATCATGATTCTTAACTTAAAAACACCTTGTACTTTAAATAATTTTCTCCTAGTTAATATGGTAGCACAAGTACTCCTCGACTAAGTGAAAGGAATTCTTATAAACTTTCATGATGACCACTTTCCTATGACGTATGCTATGAAAAGAACAAATTGTACTATGTTTCTGACAGGGTGCATGCTTGCACTGATCTGCTTGCATCGCTTAAACTATGTTATTCTGATGGTACCCTTCTACTTGTATTATTATATAGGGCAACATGCTTACACTAGTGCAAGCATAATATCTAAAAAAAGAACAGGGAATTTAAGTAAAATATAGGTTGGACTTCCAACATGGCTTCCTCAATTTATATTGGAAATTTGCTTTGTCCTTTCTTGATGCTTTAGAGCATATCCTTTTGCTCTTTGTGCGCGAGATCCTGCAATGAATTCATGAGGGAACAAAGAAGTGGGAAAAGGGAAATTTCAGAATGGGAAGGAATTATGTTACAGGGATTCCAGGAATAGTAACACAAGAGGGGATAAACAGAAGTGGGATAGGAAAAAAAAATTCAAGGGTAAAGTGGGGTTTTTACGAAATGGACAGGGTAAATTCTAAAGAATATGGGAAGGTTAATCCTTTTTGGATTGAAGAAGAAAACTGAGGGAATATTACGAAAGTGGAATATGAAGAAAGGCAGAAAATGTTCTGGAAGGTCTGCCTGCAGTGGTGCAAGAAAAATAACTGCTGCGAAAATTAAGCGTTATTTGAATAAAAATATCCATGCTAATTACCCCAATTATATAAAGGTTGGTTCTGTTGAACCTGATTTTACTTGGCGGTCACTAGCATATCTAAAGATCAAGGTACATTCGCTTTTTATTAGAAATTTTTTATCTTCCTGCCAGCAAGCTGGTTTTTAGGTTGATCCTTCTGCAATCATGTCAACAAATTGATTTTCATAATTACAGGAAAATATTTTTTCTTTACTTTTTATTTTTTATTTTTTTGTATTAAAAAAAATTATTAATGTTATTTTTTTTCTAAGAAGAAGAATTCATGTTTCCAAAAGGTTGGTATTACCATTCACCACTACCATCCCGAATTGCTGTTGGACTTGCTCTGTAAAATCTTTCCTGGCAAGTAGCTGAAAATACTTCTTTAATCTGTGTCCATTTATCAAGAATACTGAATTTTGTCCATCAATAATTTTAACTTCTACTGCTCCATTCTTGAATACTCGGATCACTTCATAAGGTCCCATTCAATGTGTATGGAATTTCCCTTCAAAAATTTTAAATCTAGAATCATAAAGGAGCACCAATCACCTGGTTGTAATTGCTTTTTTTGAATAGACTTGTTATGCCACCTTTTGTGTTGTTGTTGAATTAGTATGTTCTGATGAACAACATCCCTATGAAATTCATCTAACTCATTTAATTGGAGAAGACGTTGTTGTTGTGCCTTAGAGAGATCTAGTCCTAACTAAACTGCAATTCTGAAAGTTTTGATCTGGAATTCAATTGGTAACAGATCCTGTTTGCCATATACCAGCTCATATGGTGTATGTCTCGTGCTATTTCTCCAAGTGGTTCTGTATGCCCACAAAGATTTTGGTAATCTTTCAGCCCAGTCTTTTCGATGCATATTTATTGTCTTTGTAAGAATGGACTCGATCACCTTGTTTGTCGATTCCACCTAGCCATTTGCTTGCGGGTGATACGACATGGATTCCCTGTGTCGGATCTTGTATTGCTCCATCACACCCTGCACCAGATTAGAAATAAATTGTGGACCATTGTCAGAAACAATTTCTCTAGGCACACCGAATCTAATAAATATTTCACCAAAAATAAAATCAACAACAACTTTTCCTGTAGCAAAGGAAACAACTTTAGCTTCTACCCATTTTGTAACAAAATCTGTACAAACCAAAATATGATTTTTACTTAATGACGTTAGATTTATTGGCCCTATAAAATCAATAGCCCATTTTTCAAATGACTCAATCATAACTTGGGGGCATAAAGGCATTTCATTGGTTTGATTATGCTAGCCCATTCGTTGACAGCTATCACATCGTCTGACATACTGTTTGGCATCCTTAAATAAGGAAGGCCAAAAGTAACCAGCACACAATACTTTATATGCAGTGCACTTATCAGTGATGTGGCCTCCACAAGGTTCACCATGAGTGGATTTCAATATGTCAAACACTTCCTCCTCTCTTGCACACCTACAAATAGTCAAGTCTGGCCCAGTGTAAAAGAGATCTCCTTAAATCTGGCCATATGCAACGCTTTTCGGAATAATGTTCCGCTTTTCACGAGTGGATAAGTGGGGTGGTGTTTTCCCAGTAACCAAGTAATTAGCAATGTCAACAAACCATGGAGAATCTGTTGACATAGCAAAAACATATTCATCTGGAAAATCATCATTAACAAGAGTTGTTTCACCAGGATTATCTAATCTAGATAGAAAATCTGCTACAACATTAGATTTTCCTAGTCTATCAACAATAGTAATATTAAATTCCTGCAACAATAGTAACCACCTAGTCACTCTACCACTAGTCAATGGTTTGTTCATCAAATATTTAATCACAGAAGGATCAATATGTACAAATACTTCATATCCTGTAATATAGTGCCTGAACTTATTAATTGCAAAAATTACAGCTAAAAACTATTCCTTTGTAACTGTATAATTTAATTCAGCGGAATACAAATTCTTACTAATATAATAAATAGCATAGGAATTCTTATTTTCCTCTTGCCCTAAAGCTATGCCAATAGCCAAATCTGAAGCTTCAGAGGAAATATGAAAAGGTAGGGACCAGTTAGGACCTCTCAAAATTGGTGCTTGTACTAACCTTTCCTTCAATGTTTCAAAAGACTATTGGCAATCTGTGGTCCAAAAAAATTCACTATCCTTAGCTAGAAGTCGAAAAAGAGGGGCAACTATCTTACAAAAATTTTCAATGAATATTCTATAGTAAATAGCATGTCCTAAAAAACCTCCTACTTCCCTTTGAGTTTTGGGTGCAGGAAGATGTAGAATGATTTCAATCTTTGCTGGATCAATTTGGATTTATTTACCAGAAATCAAATGGCCAAGTACCACTCTCTCTTTGCACATTAATCTACATTTCTTGTCACTTAAGGCAAGATGGGCTTCCTGACAATGAAGAAGTACTTTCTCCAGATTTTTGAGAGCTTCCTGAAAAGAATCACCAAACACAAAAAAATCATCCATATAATTTTCTACAAATTCTAGATCAGCAAAAATGGCTAGGACTGCCCTTTGAGAGGTAGTCGGGGCATTACATAAACCAAAGGGAAGCACTTTATAAGCATAAGTAAAAGTAGTTTTATCCTAATCTTCGGGTGCAATCTGTATCTAGTTATAGCCACTGAAGAAATCCAAAAAGGAAAAATATTTCTTTCCTGCAAGGGTATCAAGCACTTGCTTAATGAAAGGGAGAGGGAAATAATCTTTGAGAGTGGCTTTGTTTAATTCTCGATAATCAATACAAATATGCCATCTTCCATATTTCTTAGGTACTAACACTAATGGAGAGACCCACTGACTGTCAGAAATGGGACAGATAAAACTGGCATCCAAGAGTTTTTGTACTTCCTTCACAATATCTCTTAGAGCTAGATTCATTTGCCTTTGGGGTTGTCAGACAGGTTGGGTTCCTTCCTGAATATAGATAGGATGTGTACAAGTTTTAGGAGGAATACCCTTCATATCTTCATAGCCCCAAGCAAAGGCACTAAGATGGTTTTGCAACAAATTCACAAGCTACTCCTGCTGAGATGAGTCAAAATCTCAACTAATATGCAAGGATTTATCAAGGCTAATCTCAACAAGAGTAGTATCAGGCTCAGGAGTACTCAAGGGAGTGGTCAAATGCAGTGGTACAAAAGAATGAGAATCATGATTATCTTGAAAATCTAGGCTGAAAATCTGGCTCAATGGCTCAAAATTAGGAATAGTGTCTAGATTATTCAGGAAATCTTGAATCTCATCTTCTTGTGAAGACCCAGTATAATGATGAATAAGGGAAATGGGCTAAGTCTCCTCATCACTGCTTTGATCCAACCATAAAGTATCTCAAAGGTCCTGAATGGATCTGGCAGGGGGGTATAGGGTAACTTGCTTCCTAGAATCTCCATACAAAATATACATATCACCGGAATGACATCCAATATATGCATCGGCTGTAGCAAGCCATGGTCGACCCAAGATCAAGGGATGTCCTCCTACTGGGTTCTTTGGCTGAAGCACAAAGAAATCAACAGGATATTCCCAAGACTCTAATGAGATGATCACATCATCCAATACTCCTTCTGGCTTAATTTTATATCTATCTGCTAATTCAAGCACAGTGGGAATAGGGTGAAGATGAGATAACTGAAGTTGATCCATGGTTTGCTTAGCCATGAAATTAATGTCTGCCCCCAGGCTTATAAGAACATTAGAGACAAGGATATTACCAATCTGAACTGAGACAACAAGGTTTCTGGGATCAATATATTTTTCCATAGACACACATCTCGTCATCAACTCGGCTACCCTACCAACAAATTGAATGGTTTGGGGTTCCAATCTCTTCCTCCCGGGTTTCTTGAGACAAAGTTCCTTAATAATCTTGGTAAAATGGGGATCTCTTTGATGTCTTGAAGCAAAGGTATCTTAATGAAAAGATTATGAAGCTCTAATGCCAAGCTAGTCTCAGAAATAGGCTCACTTCTTTCCATTACTAGCCTCTTTGGGAAGGGAGGCTGGTTGGAAGAAGATGGCAAGGATTCAGAGGGTAAGAGCTGCTTCGTGACAACTTTCGAAGAATGGTTAAGAGTTTCCTCTTCTCCTTTCTTTTCAACAATTGCTATAGGTTGCTTCTGATTTCCTGATGTTACAGTCCTTCCCAATCTTAATTGGATATCATGAACCCCAACTGGAATAGACTAGTACTCAAATGGTAAAGGTGGGTTTGTTACATAAATCATTTGCACTGCTTTATTATTGTTAGGATTAGGCATAGGTTGAGCAGGAAACTGAGGAGGTCAAAAAGGTGGAGGTAAAGGCAACGGTGGAGTAGACTGACTCAGAAGTTGAGGCATTGAATAAGGTGTATGTGTAGATGGATATGACTGCATAGGTGTCTAGCAGGAATATGGAGAATGAGTTGTACCTCTCCAACCTTGTTGCCATGGTTGAGAAGGTTTCCCATGCTGATATTGATTCCCATACTGCCACTGCTGATTAGTGTTAGGATAAGAATATGCATGTGAATTATAACCAAAATAGTGTGGAGAAAATTCAGGAGCCATACCCGCACCTACCTGGGACCAATTTCTTCTTGCTCTCATAGCATACAAGTATTCAGTTTCAGACTGTCCCCCTATAAATACCACTTTAAGTCCTAGTATAGAGGGACATTTTTCTGTGACATGGTCTTCTGCACAAATAGCACACTTATTAGTTTCTTTCAAAATAATAGGACACCCTTTAGGAGGATGCTTGTCTCTACATTTAGGACAGAAAATACATAATGACTCTTGTTCCTTCATGATTTTCTGCTAAAATTTTAAAGAGTCTAACTGTTTGGTAACAATATTCATTATATCAATTTTCATGTTTTCCATTTCATTTTCTAGTCCAATAATCATAGCATCATTAGATTCAGTTTTTCTATTTCTATTTCAAGTTCCTCTACCGGATCTACACTGATTTCTTGAAAATTTCTTGCATAATTCACAAATTTGTTCAAAAGTTTTGTTTAGAAATATCACCTTGTCCTAACAAATTTAAATTATTTCTAGCATTATCAGTAAGTCCTCTTAAGAACAAGGTTCTAATAGTACTGGGATCAAGCTTAAGTTTCGACCTTTGTAAAATATACAGAAATATTTCTAGGTAACCTTCAAGAGTTTCATCATCATCCTGTATGATTGTAAAAATCTCATCCTGCATGTCCCGAGATTTGCAATATTCTTTATATTTAGACAAAAAAACTCTCTTCGTATGATCCCAAGAGGTTATAATGTTTCCTCCTAACCCCATAAACCAGCGTAAAGCTGAGTCCTTGAGAGTAATAGGAAATAATCTTAACTTATGAACGTTAGTTGAATAATCATAACTTCTACACAGAATATCAAACGCGAATAGAAAAGAGTCTGGATCTTCATGAACTTTACCATGGAAATGAGGGAGAGCTAATGGTGGAATATTCTTCATTTGCGCCACAGTATTAGGGTCCATAATTGGAAACACAAAAGTGGATTGTTCTCCACTTACCTGGTTTTCACCAGTCCCTTCCACATGATCTTCATGGTCCACCATTGTTTCCCTTTTACTTGAACCGCTCTCAACAGGCTAAACCACACCTGAGCTGTTGTCACCAAAATCCAGGTGGACTGTTCCTGCGTGATGGGTTTGAATTGGATTGGGCTTCCTGCTTACAGAAGGAGACCCAATATGAGAATTGTTTTCAGAATTCTTTCGGCCCTTAGTGGGCCTTGAACCCTTACCTTTTCTAGGCATTCATTTCAAAAAAGAAAGAAAAATAACAAACAACTTCTAATAAAAAATGTTGTCAGAAATCAATTAGCACTAGTAAAATTCCTTCAAAGAAGCTTTTCCAAACAATACTACAAAAATAAAGAAAAAATTACCTCTATTGTATAATCAAAAAATTCTTACCAAATGAAATCGCCTCCCCGGGAAGGGCGCCAAAATGTTGAGTGCATGAATTACACTTAAGCAAACTCCTCAACACCTAATTTGTCAACCCGGGGGATTCGTAAACTTAGAGACAAAGCACAGGCAATGCCAGAGATGGTATGAATCTTCCTAATATAAATCCCTACTTTCTTTAAAGGAAAGATTGCAAAATCAAATTAAAAAGAGAAAAAGGCAACTTGAACCATCAAAATGATCTAAGATTGGAACAAGGAAGAATGCATTTGCAAGAGGGAATTAAGGATAAAGGGCAATTACTCTAGATAATTATTGTTTAACTACTGAGTCTGTGTTTTTATTTAGCAGAGACACGTAGCAAACTCATCAGATGGGCCCTTAAACCTGCTCCTTTAGAGATTTCCTTCTTGCACTAATCTGTCCTGTACTATCGCAGTCTACATGCGCTAGTGCAAGAACATAGATTTATGCAGAAGGTATAAATGGTGTCTTTACTAAAGGCTTTTTACTTCTTGCAAGGGCTTGAACTTTCCCGGGTTCAAAGCACTCAGATCCTATGGCAAGAAACTAGTTCTTGCACCAGATCAAAGCTTCCTGCACTTAGCATTTAATTCTTAAAACGAGTGCTTAATTATTACAAGTGCTATTATACTGTTAAATCAAATTGCACACATAAAAAGTAAATGTTTCTGATCTTAACAAAGTGCAAGAATAAATAAACAATCAATATACATTCATCCTATCATGAGCATTTAATGAAAGAAAGAAGATTGCGGGAAGTAGACTAAGAAGGCTTGCTGCATCACACCAATGTGCATTGATGCAGGTTCATTTCTCCTGCTTGGACCAAGCAAGGAAAACCAATCCAACAGAATTGCAGAAAAGGAGATATCACACTAACATGCACTGGTGCAGGGTTATTTCTCCTTCTTGGACCAGGCGGAGGAAAACCAATCTAAAATCAAGTGCAGGAAAGGAAATTTATCTACTTCACACAATGGATCCGCTTTCACTCAGACAGGAATGCATGTGCTTAAAACTAAATCACACTTGACAATGTAAACACAAATTACAGGAAAACGAGAAATGAGGTAAACATGTTGGGTTGGCTGGGCCCTAGCCAACCAGCGCGTTTCCCCTTTAAATAAAAATGTTGCTTAGTACCTTAATCAATTCATTAGCTCAAATACAGAAACACGATTTGTGAAACATGAGGCAGAGCTCCCTTTTATTAATTCACTAAGGCAAGTACATACATTAATACATCTTCCAACCTAGATTCGGGTGATAACAAAATACAACAACCTATTACCACTTCTCTGGCTGTGTCTCTGTTCTCTTCTACTATCAAAAACTTTCCTCCTTAGTCCTATTTACATTCTACATGATATAGATCTTTGGCTAAAGGCCAAAATAGATCATTCAACCGATTACATAACCAAACGTAGAATTTAGATTTTTGGCCTTCAAAATTAGAGAGTTAGCAAAACTGGCCGTAGCCAATCTCCAGCTTTCGTCCTTCACACATTCGATCTCAGCTGCCTTTGGATAGATCTTGTTGTCGTGGTTGAAGCTGCTCAAAACGAGGCAGTGATCAAGGAGGTTCGGATCTGATGCAAGGATTTAATGTGCTGGCAACAGTACAAGATCCGATCTTGCACTAGGATCAACAGTCACAGTAAGTACTCTAACTACCAAATAAACATTGGCGATATCGATAAGTTACAAAGAGCGATTAAAAGTAAGAAATCATGTAATAAATGATTAATTAATGCTAAGTTAAATTAAAAGTATGAAAAATAAAGTTTATATGAAATATGTCACCGTGCTTGGACTGGTGCAAGATGAGGGTGTGTAAAAGAGCTAAAACAGCGGTAAATGGTTATGATTTAGGAAGGGTAAAATGGAAAAAGGAGAACAAATTAGGGGGCTAACACTTAGGAGATGGATTGACAACCATAACCATAAGATGAGGAAAATTTCAATTAAATATTATGGGTGGAAGGACTGGAATACTCCCCAATGTTCTGCATATCCCAGGATTAGCCGTAAATTTGATTTATGTAGGAAATATGAGTGATGTAAAAGTGTTAAATTAATGTTTGAAAAGGATACTTACAAGATGGTTCGAGGAGAAATAATATTGTCGAGGGGAGTTCCGATTGGAACTATATATGTTATTGGGAAGATATATTAGTGATGGGTGCAACAGTTCCATTGTTCCTAAGGGTGGAGAGGAAGGAAAAACTCTTGTAGGTTTTGGAGACAATACTTATGTTGTGGAATCAAAGACTAATACCTATTAGAGAGAATGGCCTTTGAGTACTACATAGTAATGGTATGGTATAAGGTGTCTAATTTCTCTATGGATTTTTATTTTTGTGAACATTTTTTTATGGAAGAAAAATCGAGTAATATTGTCCTCTGATTCTGTAAGGTCAAAGGGAATATTACAATTGGTGCAATATAGTGGTGTATTTGGAATTTTGTCGGTTCCATCAATGGGTAAATCTGTGTACTATGTCTCATTTATAGATGACATCTTGAGGAATACATTGATTTATTTCCTCAGGAAGGAAATTGAATTTTTTGACAAGTTCAGAGAGTTTAAAGCTCTTGTGGAAAAACAAACAGAGAAGAAAATTAAGGTGTTCAGGATAAATAATGGTAGAGAATTACATGGGAATGAATTTTAAGAATTTTGTAAGAAGTGTGGTATAGCAAGGTAGAAGAATACTCCATACACATCTCAATAGAATGAAGTTGAAAAAATGTTGAATAGGATGATGATAGAGAATGTAAGGAGCATGCTCAATGGTTTCGAGTTAGGATAGGAATTTTTGGCAGAAGCAGTGGACATTATGTTTTATATATGTAGTAAATCACCTTCATCATTGTTGGATGACATGACTCCACATTAGGTATTGGATTTTAAGAAGCCTTCTCTTAAACATCTTAGGGTATTTGGTTGTGATTCTTACGTACGCGTTCTAAAGGAGAATAGGAGTAAGGTGGATAAGAAAGTTGAAAAATGTATCTTTATTGGATATAAAGATCACTACAAGAAAAAAGGTCATTGGTGAGGCTCATGCCTGTGACAGATCTTTAAGGTCTGTCACCAATGTCACATATGGTGACGGTCTTTAAAAAAGCATTGTTGTAAGTGTATATAGTGATGGTCCTTTAAGGTTTGTCACCAAAGCCATTTTAAATGACACTTTTGGTGAGGGTCGTTAAAGGCCCGTCACTAATTCTCTCTTCGGTGATACTTTTGATGATGGTCGTTAAAGTCCCATCACTAATTCTCTCTTTGGTGACACTTCTAGTGACGATCTTTTATTGACCCTCACCAATTCTCTTTTTGGTTACTTTTGGTGATGGTCAAAAAATGTTCATCATCATTGATCATTCCAATGAGTTTTTGATGACGCTTCATGCTTGTGACGAACCTTTAAGGTCCATCACCAATGTCGCATATGGTGGCAGTCTCTAAAAAAACGTTGCTGTAAATGTATCTAGTGATGGTCCTTTAAGGTTTGTCACCAAAGCCATTTTCAATGACACTTTTGGTGAGGGTTGTTAAAGGCCCGTCACTAATTCTCTCTTTGGTGACACTTTTGGTGAGGGTCATTAAAGGCCCATCACTAACTCTCGCTTTGGTGGCACTTCTAGAGACGATCTTTTACTGACCCTCACCAATGTTCTTTTTGGTTACTTTTTGTGACGGTAAAAAATGTTCATCATCATTGATCATTCCAATGAGTTTTTGATGACGCTATGTGCCTATTACTATATGTTTTGTCAAAAGATAAAGATTTAAGACCATTGTTGTGGAGTCTATGTCCAAGGTAATAGTGATTATAGTCAGTCAATTTGTTAAGAAGTAATTAGTGTGTATCATTTCCCTCAAGTCATAAGAATATATTTTTTCTATGAGGCAACACATGATTCATCTCTATTAGTTTTATTATGTAGCAATTTTCCTTTAAATAAAGTTCCACTAGTGTGTGTAGGAACTATATTATTGAATACATAATCAAGCTCTGTCAATTCTATTAATGAGAGAGACATATAAGCACTCCTCAACACTCATGGCACACCTTAACATTATTTGGAACAATACACTAACATCCCTTGGCACCTCTCATGTCTTGGAACATCTTTGTATGTAGAACATATTTGTACCTAGAACATCTTGCCACGAGTAGGATACCCAAGCACATGTTGGCATGACCTAGCATAGCATAACACTCCCCTATCATGTGTTGGCATGCCCTGTAGTCCCTAACATGCCCTGGAACACCTTGGCACAATATTTCATTGACAAACATTAGCACTTGGCACACATTGGCACTTGGCATGTCTTGGAACATATTATTAGTGTGCCTAGCTTGCCCCTTTCGAAAAATATAAAGTCCCGACTTATTAACCCTCTTATGTGTTCATTTCCTTACATTTTATCTTGGTTATTCCTTTTGTTGCCTTGAAACTCCTTGACGCATATTGGCATACTCTGGCACCCTGCACATCCTAGCATGTCTTATCACCTGGCATGCCTTGGCACTATTTGGCACATGTTAGCACACCCCGGAACTACCTAGCACACTCTAGCACTTCTTGACATGCCCTGATATTCCCTGGCATGCTTTTAGCCATGCTTACCATACCTTGTCACTCCCTCCTTGGCATGACAACTAGCACTCATTGACACTCCCCGACACACTCCCATCTAACACATCCTTGCACGTGTTGGCACATCTTGACCGCATGCTGCCCTAACACTCTAACATTCCTTAGCACTGCCAAGCATGCCTTGTCACTCCTCCATAGCACACTTGGAAGTCACTGACACTCCCGTCATACACTCTTATTCATTCATTTCCATGCATTATGACGTAGTGCTCCCTTGTGTTTCCCTAGCACTCCCTAACACTCCTTGGCACACCTTGTCACTTGGAACATATTGGCATGCTTTCCTAACACCCTCTATCATGCCTTGGCACTACCTAGCATACCTTGTCACTCCCTCCTTAGCACACCTATAACTTGCTAACACTCCCTATCACACACTCCTATTCATTCATTTCCATGAAATTGAAACTAGTTCTCCCTTGTATTTCCCTGGCACTCCCCAACATGTGTTGGTGCCACACCCTAGCATCTAACACATCTTATCACTTGGCATGTATTGGCATGACTAACATGCCTTGAAAATCTCTAGCATGTGTTAGCACTTCGTGGAATTCCCAACACACCTTGGGACTCCCTAGTTGTCATGCCCTCATAGATAGCCTTACTTTTCTTGCGACTTGGGAACCCAACCAAGTCATTGAAAAAATAGTGTTGTGCCTAGCCCAAAGTATCCCTTTGTCTGAAACTACTTTGTCCATCTCCTTATCATAATCATAGGCTTGCCTCCTACAATTCCTATTCTAAAATTCTCTTAACACACTTCGTCCTTGGGACACCTGGAATTCACTAACACTACCTGACAGACACTCTTATTTGTTTGTTTCCATGCACTTTGACCTAATTCTCCCTTATGATGCCCTAACACTCCCCAAAACTCCTCAACATGCATTGAAATTGTCTCATATGTGTTAGAACACCTTTTCATTCCTTCACACACCCAATCACTCCTTATCTATCATGCCCTCACAACTACCCTTATTTTATTTTAGACTTGGGAACCTAACCAAGTCTTGCTTCAACTATAACAACTTGGCTAAGTTACAGGTACTACAATTAGAATATGCCTTGTTTACCTAAGAGTGACCTATAAATCATCTTAGGCTATTCATGTCCAATCCTAACTCATCCCACTTAATAAGTTACCAAGTTAAGGCTCATGTCCAACCGTGGCCATAAAAACAACTAAGCAACATAGTTTACATCTTGACATGCCATAACACCTGGCATGTCTAACAATACCTTGCCACTATGTGGCACGTGTTAGCATCCCCTGCATTCCTTGGAATTCTTTGGCACTCCTTAACACACCCTACTACTCCCTGACATGCCCTGGCACTCTAAGATGCCTTGACACTACCTATCATACCTTGTCACTCCTCCTTAGCAGAACTAAAACTCGTTGACACTCCCTATCACACACTCTTATTAATTCATTTCCATGCATTTGAAACTAGTGCTCACTTTCATTTCGCTGGCACTCCATAACACTCCTTGGCATTTACTAGCAAACCCTAACACTTGACACACCTTGGTGTGTTTCCCTAGCCTCTAACATGCCTTAACAATGTCTAAAATACCTTATCACTCCCTCCTTAGCACACCTAGAATTCACTGACACTTCATGTCACAAACTCTTAATCATTCATTTGCATGCATTATTTTGACCTAGTGCTCCCTTGTGTTTCCCTAACACTCCATAGCACGTGTTAGTACACCCTGGCACCTAGAAAATCTTGGCCACATACCGCTCTGGCACGCTAGCATGACTTAGTGCTACCTATCATACTATGGAACTCCCTCCTTAGCACACATGGAACTCACTAACATTCCTTGTCACACACTCTTATTCATTCATTTCCATGCATTTTTGCCTAGTTCTCGCTGGTGTTTCCCTAACACTCCCTAACTCTCAGCACACATTGGCACACCTTGGAACTTAGCACATATTGGTATGCTTCCCTAACGCTCTAGCATGCCTTGGAACTGTCTAACATATCTTGTTACTCCCTCCTTAGCACAATTGGAACTAATTCACATTTCATTTCCATCAATTTGAAAATAGTGCTCCCTTGTGTTTCCCTGACACCTGGTCCTAACACTCCCTAGCATGTGTTCACGCCACACCCTGGAACTTGACAAATCCTGGAAAGACTTAGCACTTGGCACATCTTGGCATGCCTAACATGCCTCATAACTATCTAGAATATGTTAGTACTTCCTAGCATTCCCTTGCACACCTTAACAATTTTTTTCCATGCCCTCATAGACAACCTTACTTTTTTTGCGGCTTGGGAACCCAACCAAGGCATTGGAAAAACAATGTTGTGCCCAACCCAAAGTATCCATTTGTTAGAAACTACTTTGTGTATCCCCTTATCACAACCATAGGATTACCTCCCACAAGTCCTATTATGAACATCTCCTAGTACACTTCATCCTTGGGACACCTAGAATTCACTGACACTCCTTGGAACACACGCGTATTCATTCATTTCCATGAATTTTGACCTAATTCTCCCTTGTGATGCCCTAGAACTCCCTAACACTCCTTAGTATGCATTCACACTATCTAGCATGTGTTAGCATGCCTTTTCATTCCTTGGGATGTCTTTTCATTCATTAGCATGCCCTAGCACTCCTTAGCTATCATGTCCTCACAACTACCCTTACTTTTTTTTGGGACTTGGGAACCCATCCAAGTCCTTCCTCAACTAAAACAACTTGACCAAGTTACAATTACTACAACTAGACTATGTCTTGTTCACCTAAGAACTCACTATAACTCATCTTAGGCTACTCATGTCCAATTTCAACTTATCCCACTTAACAAGTTACAAGTTACCAAGTCAAGGTTCACGTCATTATCCAACCTTTACAACTATCAATTTTCACTTCTATCTCATCGGGGAAGTAGATTTCATCGATGAATGGTTACAAAACAAGGACCCTATGAGCCAATCGTTCATGTCATCAATGTGGTGCCCACACGAAAATGAACTTTCAATGGTTTATCACAGCCAAACACTCTATAATGGGTTTCATAGATACCCAATTTATAACAATGAGTTTCATTCTATTATTGAACCCTATAAATAGTGGAAGAATTATATTCTGCCAAAGGAATGACCATCTACACCAGTTGTAGGGTTTTTCCTACTCTAGGTAATCCTTGGGATTTAGTGCCCATGGATTTTATTTCATGATATTTTTCATCAGTCGAGCATGGTAATGAATACGTTTTTATTGCTGTTGATCACTTCCTTAGGATGGGAATTTTGACACCCTGTAAGAAGAGTGTCCCAACAAAATCCACTCGTAAGCTCTTCTTCGAGCATATTTTGGTTCATTTTAGGTTCCAAAGACCATATTTCCTGATAGGGATAGTTGGTTCCTCAGTCTTTTCTAGTTTAACCCTTGGTCCATGATGGACATCAAGCTTGACCAAATCCATTGCCTCCATCCCTAGATCGATAAATAAAGGGTAGTCAATATGATTATCATAGATTTCCTTAGAATATACAATTGTGAGCATCCACATACACATGTTGAAAGCCTTCCATATTTTCAATAGAAATTCGACATAGCTCTTCATATTTCTATTTGCCACAAGCCTTTTCAGGTGTGCTTAGGGTCCCAACAATTGGCATAAATTAAAGTAGCTATATTCATGGAATAACACACGAAGATACCTCCCATGCTTGGAATGAGGTAAGCAAAGCAACCAATTTTGAGGAACGTATCCAACAAATTCAACAATGAGTTCATGATATTTTGTAGAAAGTTTCCAACTCCAAGTATAAGTAGATACACAATCCTTTGGGTTTCACATAGGTTTCAGGTTGGTGATAAGTTATGGTTCGACTCACATTAAGAGAAATTAAAAAACTTCCATAAGAAGCTCATACCACTTTAACATGATGCTTTCACCGTCATCAAGTCTATGGGTGAGAATTATTTTGAGGATAGTCATTGGACGATTTATATTACTTCAAAGATATATGTTAGGATGATTTATGCTTGATCGGGTGCATGTCTAGAAAGAGTTCCTTTAAGAGAATGAAAAATATGATCGTACCATTACTAACATAAATAATTGGGATATTCTACTTGAATGATATTGGGTAACTACACAAGAGATTTTAAGAATGACATTTTTAGGGTTTGTTTTATATCAAGGTATGCAAATCATTATGTTTTTTTCCAAAGCATTTACATATGCCTAAATGTTTTAAATAGTGTGTCACTCTAATATTATTTTTCTTACATTCTCCTATGTTATAATTCAAAACATCATAGGTACTAAAACTCATGAAACTCTTATTTTTTGCTCTAAATATTTATAACTCCCAATTGTGCTACTCCTAATATTCAACTTGCACTATTGTTAAGACTACTTCCTCGAATTCCTATTTTTCCTCCATAAGTAAGCTAACTACTAGGTGGGCTTGAACCATTATTAACAAGCTAGTGTAGTGTTACCTAATTGTATTTAAGAAGCATAAGGGGTGGGGTTGGTACAAGGCCAACATTGCTAGTGTCTAGTGCCATGCCCACTACTAGGTTCTCATCCTCCCTAGATAGAAGGGGCACATATGTCGGCCTTAGAATATGGTTTCCCATTAGTTCATTTGATTATTTCTCATCCACAATATCAATATTGTACATTATATCCAACCTATCAATTTCTAATCACATATCTCTCATAACCCCACTCTAGTGTGTTCATCAGACCTCATTGAGGTGCCTTGACTACTACTCCTTATTGAGCTATATTTATCACCAAACCTTTGTTTCACAACCATCCACTGGCTAACTCACCTTTCCTATTCAAATTCTCCAAATCTCTCATCCTTACTTCACTACTCTCTTCCTCACTAATCTCATTTTGTAACTCCACATGGCTTTCTTCATTTTCTCACATCTAGTTCAACCACCACTAGTTAGTTATCTCT
The DNA here is from genome assembly GCA_000404065.3 of Pinus taeda. Classification (NCBI taxonomy): domain Eukaryota; kingdom Viridiplantae; phylum Streptophyta; class Pinopsida; order Pinales; family Pinaceae; genus Pinus; species Pinus taeda. The sequence goes on from APFE030657498.1 coordinate 51,124, forward strand.
ACTTCCTCAAAGCTTGTTCAACTTTGTCTTTAGCTTTTATGTCCTCCATGGTCATTTGGTCCTTTGAGCTCTTATCTTTGCCAACCTCGTTGTAACCCATTCCTTAATGTAAGGTTTTACAACAACATGCTCAGTGGGTTAGTAGGAAACAAATTTTCCTTCACCAACAACATTTTTATTCTTGTAGGGTTTGTGTTCACCAATCTCTCTCAAAACCCATTCTAAAATTGGTCCTTAGATTTTGAGTACAACTAGTACAATTCTACTACAAACTAGATACAATGCATCCATCCATTGTCTACTCTCCCCAAAAGTCTATTGCTTGATTAACCAAGAGATCACAATGCTCCAAAGTTATTGTATTTAAGATTCAAATTACTTGTCTTCTTGTCTCCTCAATGGTGATGTGGGGATTCATCAAGCATATGCAACCATTCACACAAACTCACTAGAAAAATCTATACATAAAAATTTCAAAGATGTCTTCATACATGAATGTCTCCATGAATTATTCCATTCTCCAAAAAAATAGTGGAGCTTCCTCGTTAGAAAATATTTTGTTCTATCATCAAAACAATCTTCCACTTGTGGTTTAGCCAGTCGTTCCTGTTGGAAATAATACTGAAAGGGGGGTGCATCAGTATTATCTGGTCAATTATTTTCTTTCTCAAACCCAGAACATATACACTATTTCAGTTAGAGAAAACCACGTATATATGCAACTACAGATAAGGAAACCCGCGTATACCATATAGACTTATAATTTAAAATATTTTACAGATGTTGAACATTAATCTGTGCATCAGGATCATATAAACAGTAACTAGGAACAGAAAAATAGAGCAGAAGACAATCACACACAAGAACACAAGATATAAGGTGGAAACACAATGTGGGTGAAAACCACCTGCTGCAATATGTATCTATCTTTTCAATTAGAAACTTCTTTTTACAATGATTATGCACTGGTGCAGTCCTTTACCAGTACGCAGGCTGCTATTTGCAGAGAGCTACAACCCTCTCTCGTTTTCTAGCTTCTCCTGGAAGGGAGCTACAACCCCCTTAGTTCTTGTACTAGTTGAGATACTAGTGCGCAGGCTGCTACCTGCAGAAGAATACAACCTTCTCTTCCTTCCAGGGACCACGTTTCATAAATTTTCAGACTGGATCCACAAATAACATCAATCAAACACCAAGAATTTATGCATCAACCAACCACCTTTTCACCAATCAAAACTGAATCAAAATAAACACTTCTCTGATGACTGTACACAGATAACAGTAATCACACCCCACTTCTGAACCCAGAACACTGTAGCAATAAACAGAAGCAGCTAGAACATAAATCAAGAGATGTACATTACTATTCAGAAACCTATTTGCATAAGCTTCTGTGTCAATACTGACCTGCGTATATGCAACTTTCCCTTACAAGAACAACGTGTATATGCGCCTTCGCTTTACTGAACCACTATTCCAACATTAAGATTTTGACCCATCAATAGAACTTATCCTTCTCCTTTCACTCAGGTTCCTTCTTCATTGAGATCCAGATCTGCACCATAACCCAATCACAATATTCCAGATCTAGCACTTTATCAGAAGATGCCTTGCCAAATGATCTCCTTCCTCTTTTATAGCCTTAGGCCTTTCATAATACCACGAACCAAAAACCATAACAATTCAATACCATGGTTCCAATACTTGGGATCAACACTTATGATGAGATACCATAGCCCAAAACCATAGGTTCAAATACCAAGGACTAAATACCACGGACCAAAACCATAGGATCAAAAACTGTCGGACTAATACCATGAACCAACCATAAGATTTCCCATGTGCGTGCGCTTTTCACTGTAGGAAAGTCCATGAACCAGAAAATAAATTTGCTGCACTATAATTTATGATTTGAGATGAGTGGGTTTCCATCAAGTACAACATATGTATCATAATGCCAACAGTCAGTGAATTAGAGTTGTGCACAACGAACTATAATGTGAGAGGGAGTTGGTCATATTGTAAGTGAAGGGATCACTATAATTTTGAAGTTGTAGGTAGGTCTCTGGTACGAGGACATGTTGGAGGGGTTTTCCAACTATACTCCTTGGAAGGAGGGGTTCAAGTTGGTCTTATAGGTCAATAATATTTTAGAGTTCATTGAGAAAGAGATCAAGAATCCAACCAACCCTAAGGAGCTGGAAATATATGAATATTTGGATGCGATGGTGAGATTTATCATCCTAGATGGTGTGAAGGATTCCACAATACCTCATTTTTCCGGGAATAAAAATGCACATGAGATGTGGATGGATCTTCAGAATTTGTTCCAGAACAAGAATGAGAACTGGGTATTGGTATTGGAGGATAAGTTAAAGTCCACCAAGATGATAAAGGGTGAAAGCGTGACCTTGTATGTAACGAGATTGTCTCAAGTCAAAGATGATCTTGTTGCCATTAGTGTGAATATATGAAATTGATATATGGTAAGGATTTCCTTGAAAGGGTTCACCAAGGAATGGAAGCCCTTCATCAAATAAATCATTGCCAATTTGCTAGATTGGGATAGGCTGTCGGATGACTTCATTCAGAAAGAGTTGTGAGATGAGGATCTTCATCCAAAGAAGGAGTCTTTCGATGATGACGTGTCACTTGTAGCACGAATGAAGGGTAAGAAAAAGAAGGACTTGAGTAAAGTCAAGTGTTTCAGATGTGGTGAGATGGGTCATTATTTGTTGATATGTCTGATGAAGAAGAAGGGAGATGATGAGAAGATGAAAGTAAAGAAGGTCACCAGTGTTTCCACTTTAATTGAGATAGACGATCTCACTAATAGATTGGAAGAGGAGGAATTTATCAATGAGGATGGATGGTATGTGGAAAGTGGTATGACAAAGCATATGACAGGTTCACATGAGGCTTTTGAGACTCTAGCTGAATGGGACTCAAAGTTTCACATGGTGTTGGGCGACAAGAGTCAGTTGGAGAATTGAAGATTGGGTATTGTGCTATTTAGAATGGAGGCAAGACATGTGATGCGGGTCTAGGATGTACTGTTTGTACCAACACTCAAATATAGCATTATTTTCATCTCAATGATTGAGAGTAAGGGGTTTGAGGTCTTGTTCTAGGATGGGAAGGCAAGACTCAGGCCTAGAGGCTCTAGCTCCCCTGGTATCATAGTTGGAGTTAGAGAGCATGGTCTCTACAGGTTGACTAGCAAGCCTGTGGATCATGGAAAGAAGAAGGTGGGGTAGGTATAGGTTCTGGAGAAGCAGGAGAAAGTGCATGTGTAGGTGCATGCTTTAGAGGAGTAGGTACAGGTTCCCGAGAAGAAGGTACGCCTTCCCGAGAAGGTCTAGGTTCTAGAGACTCAAAGGAGTCTAGTTCGAGAGGGAGATTGCAAATTAAGAAGGAGAATCTACAGTCCAAGAAGAGCACGTGGTCAATGGGGAGAAAGGGTGTTCCTACAACTGATAAGAAGGAATCATGGAGAGAGTGGAATACATTCCAAGATAAGAAGAAGAAGCAGGGTGCTTCCAACAGTGAGAGTAACACTTTTGAGAAGGGTTTAGTTCACTGTACATGGAATGCTAAGATTGTGAGCACCAAGAGTTGGGCAAGTGTTGTGAGCAGTGATGATGATGACGAGTTAATTCCTAGTCTTGGAAGTAATTCCCTTGCTAAGAGGGAGTGTTGATTTATGTAGCTTGGGAGGTACTCCAAGCCCTAGGGTTCAAGGTTTGAAGGACAAAGTTCTTGTTGATGGTGCTGGACCCGCCAACATGTCAAGGGGATCTCCCTAGTAAGAAGTCCTAATTAGACCTCAGACCATTTGGTGTAGGAGTCCCAGCATTGGGTTGTAAGGTAATGCCTTGACCGTGATGTTGCACAGAGGAAAGTAAGATAACTCTGTTAGTAGCCAGGGTGTGACTGATGCAGTGAGTCAAGGAAGGTGTATGAGAGGTTCTAACACTTTGAAGGGAGAAGGACGTGAAGGTGAGTTCTAGGTTGAAAGGGATAAGTCCCAACTCGTCTAGGAACACACAACACAAAAGGACATGCATAACTTTCAGCGAAGCAGTCACTCGGACTAGGAACACATAACTCACGGATAAGTCCAAGACGAGTGTGATGATTTTTATAGCAAGGTTCATGTGAAAGATCCTTCTGATGTCCAGCAGAGTAGTCGACATGAATGGTCACAACATTAACAACATATACAACACATTAACAACAAGATTCATATAATTTCATGTGAATCAGTCCATACACATGTACGTAAGTTAAACAACATGTATCATTAAAGCAACTAGGGTAGTCTAACTAGAATAACAGCATATGCATGAAAATGTGATGACTCTTATTATATAAATAAGTGTAAATCTCAATCATACAATACATCCATGTAAACCTGCTAGCCCCATTAGTGGAATGTTACAGCCACATCCGCCCGCTCCTCGAAAAAGATGTATTAGCTCCGTGAAGTGGAGAAGCCAAGGCACATTACAATACTGTCCAAGCCTTCTTCAAAATAGTCTTAGTAGAAGATTGGTTGACCAAAATCATATACAATGAGTTATGAGGGACCATTTATAGCAAAGGGTGGGGTGACCCTTGACATTCCCCTTTGTGACAGTTCAACTACCCTCATGACTCTTCTCCTACTCTATGACTGTTACATCCAACCAATGACACTTGACTTACACTTTACATGACTCAACATTACAATGCACATGTACTCATGTGAAACAACATGGATTGAACAAGCCTTGCAAGAAATCACTGACACTTGGTCTGCTGTGATGAGACCAACTCTTTAACATGCTTGTGATGGTGAAGGTGGTGAGATGATGCCAATCTTGGTCATCTGTGATGGTGTGCAAGCACCTCATGGTGACATCTTGTTGAAGCGAACTCTTGCCTCCATTGCAACCGATGCATTGGTTCAGCCCCTTCATCCAACTCGTCTGATAACATGCGAATGGTCTTCTTGGGTACGGTTGAACCAGAAACACATTGATACATAATATCCATGCTGATCTTCAAGTGTGTGCTAGTGGTCATGCACATCAACTTGTTGAAGTACATGCTTAGCCCCAATTAGACTTGCTTCTTGTCTTCACCTTGGTGAGTGTGTTGAAAGGGTTGGATTGCATGTGTGTGCTCAATGATATGCATGTTGTTGAATCCCTTGCATGTGATCAACAACACTGCTCACCATGTCTACTTTGTATCAGCTGCTGGGATGGATCCTTAACTTGTACGGTTGAAGTTTCATCCGTGAGTGCATGTTGCGCCCACTGTTGTTCTTGTCCTTGTTGCAACTAATTCGTATGCCTATGCAAATTCATGTTCTTCTTGATTTGCTGCTTCAGCACATGCAACTCCTTCTTTGTTGCATATTTTTCCTTTGCGCGACCTTCATGTCGTGCCTTTACCTCATAGCCTGAGTCTCCAAAGTTTCTTTCATTATCAGTGGATCTGCTTGATCTTGCAACTTTGTTCCGCCACTATGTTGTCAACAACTTTCCTCTTAAATTCGCTGTGTTCACTGCATTCGATTCATTCGGTTGATGCCTTCAGCTTCTTTTCATGACGCTCCTCACTGTGATGCTGCTTCTTGAAGTCCTTGTCTACGAACAACTTGATGTCTTCCTGAGTAAGCAAGCTCATAGACACTTGATCGACTGCATCTCTAGGTGTGCTCTTAACAATGTCTTTGACTATGATCTATTGGAAACCATTGTACCTATACTGATAAGAGGCAGATGAACACTAGGGATACTTGGAGACATGGAAACACTCATGGTAAGTAATCTATCATTCGAAAACCAAAATGAACATGAGAACTGACTTGCAGCATACCTGGGTGCAAGATCATAAAGGTTGCGTAATTTTGGCTGAGAGGTTGGGAGACCGATTGCCAAGATTGCACAAGGCATAGTCTAGGATGTTAGGAGACTGGATGACTGCTAGAACTGTGTAATGCATAGTCTAGACTGGCTATTGATTGATGGGATTGCACAATGCGCAATTCCAGCTGGGAAGGACTATTGGCCTAGGGACAAATTTGCACAATTTCTTGGGCCAAGCAGCTAATATCCTCCAGAAATGCATAAAATAGTCCTGGACGCCAATGTTGGGTAGGAATGCACAAATCTGGAGAGGAAGGTTAGCCTTCCTTCCCCAGATTGTGAAATGCAGCCTTGGTGAAGGTAGAGTCTAGGCCAGGGTTAGCCCAACTCACTGACAGGCAACTGAAAGCAACTAAGACAGTAAATGAATGGCGACACTAAGTGATAGCAGAAGTGATTGACAGTGCATGCAAAACATGAATGAAAGATTCAACAAAAAGATCAACATGCATGTGAGTGAGGCAGTTTGCCGGTTGGGCGAACGTCCGTGTAAAACAATTTCATGCATCCGACAGCGTGATATAGCAATGAAAACTGAAACAAATCTAGGACAAGTTAGTATATTTGTAAAGGATAGCAAGTGTTCAAAGAAATCAAGCAAATAGTACTCCCACAAGTGAAAACACAAAAAGCGATAGAAATGCAGCACAAGGCATGGGAGGCAGGCTTACCCCAAAACATCTGAGCTGAATGTGTTGACTGGTTGTAGATGTGATGTGAGATGTCATATCTACAAGGTTGATGGAGAAATGAGCTCTATAGCATCTGGTTGATGAGTTTTGATAACATCGAGGTTGTGACGCGCGTGTCACAAATATAGGGGAAGCGACACTTGGTGGGAGGTTTCAGAATTTCTCCTTGCATGTAACCTCCAACTACTAAACATAGATCCTTGAAACAAAGGATTCTTTTGCATGCTGCCTTGGGAGAAGCAACCTCGACATGCAAGTTTATTTTGCTCAGTCCCAGAGAGAACCGGTCAACTCAACTACACATGCAAGAGACTGCTCGAATGTTGGAGAAAAATTCACATTTATGGCTGGGAGCTGGGCTAGCTACCCAGGAGATTTGTGCAATTTCTGGGCAGAGGAGTTGTCTGTTTCCCAAATTTGCGTAAATTCTGGGCTGAGCAGCCTTGCTAGGGAAATTTTCACAAATCCTAATGGGATTGTTGGCAGGCAGGATTGCGTAATCCTGGAGCCTAGTAGGTTGCCATAGTGGATTGCGCAATTTCTAGAGGGAAGGCTGGTTTCCCTCCAAAAATGTGCAATTTTCAAGGGGAAGTTGCTCAGCCTATGATTGGACCAAGTCTGGGTGAACAACTTGTGAGGGGAATGGATCAAGTTAGGACCGACAGGTTGCCTTTGTGCAAGAAAGACACTGAAGCTTGTGAACTTGATGAAGCAAGACAAGATGCTATGAAGGTTGGAAGGGAGGATCCAAAATGAGGCTAAGGAAAAATTTTGGAGGGTGCTTGTAGCCACTACAACACTTGGTGACACACTGATAGAACTCCAACTCTCTGAATGGACCTTGTTCGTGAAAAGCAAGTCTAACACCTCTGGAAGTATTGTTCAGTTTTCATCTCATCTTGGTTTCACACTAACTTGATTGTAAGATGTATCATCTGCCAAACCTTTTCGATTGACACACATTCCAAGCCAAGGAAACACAATTGTTTCGATTTGGGTTGAGGGGTATATAGGTGCACAAGTAGTATAGTCGTTAGAGTCTTAGTTTCATCTTTGGTGTTGCTCCACTACCAGCAGGCCTAGACAATACCCCAGTGGAGCCACATAGGAACACAAGCATGGCTCCACTACCATCGAGCCTTGTTAGTACCTGGTAGAGTTACTTGCATCACCTCCCTGTGCAGGAAGCCATTCTCTTCTTTTGCCTTATTCATTTTTCATTTTTGACTTTTCATTTTTTCGTTTTTCACTGTGCATAACACTTATTCCTTTCAGAGGCGAAAGAGGGATCCTGACTTATTGAGAACAAAGGAGGTTGTTCTAGCAGAGAAGTACTTTATTGCATCTCTGACGTGCCTGTTAAGGTTTCCCCCCTTACCTTACTCTAATTGACTGAGCTGACAAGGGTTAACCCAAAAACAATTGACTAGAGAAGGTGACACTAGTTAGCGCACAAGCGTTGTGCTTATACCAAGGTTAAATTCAAATAGTATGTTTTTTCCTTCGAAGTATCATGGAATAAAAGTAACAAGCTCATCATACAGAGGCAATATGACAAATAACCAAGTAGTGATAGCTGTACAAGCCCTCTTGTACTTTACCCAGCTCGCTTCAAGAGTCATACATGGTTTCATGCAAAACTAACCTATGAAAGAAACAAGCAAACACACTAACAATCAACACAACAAAGCGAGAGCAGATCAAAAATGAAAGTGAAGCAAGTAAACAAACAAGCAAGCAAACAAACAAGTAAAAAAAGCACGTAAGAAAAAAAGCATGCAAGAAAACAATTGAAAGAAAACACTACTCCTACTCCTACTCCTACACTAATGGTACATGGGCCTGATCATGTGAAATCATACTTCCAATGTAGCCATCAACATATTAGTAGACCCATGTTGGTGAAGGCTTGGTCCACAACAACCCAGTTGTGTGAACCAACAAGCAAGAAAGATATAACAATGAAGACAACCACACTTCGTGATTCTCAGTGCCCACAGGACATAAGTGAGTGCATGTACATGACGAGCAGTCTGCGGACTTAGCATGGCGCTGTGTGACACTACGTGCAACTTTGAAGCATAAGCACACTCTTGACAGTGACATGCAAGCAAACAAAAGAAACAAATATAACTTGCGTCACGCACAAGTGCTTGCATTGTAAGACTCCTCTAATGCATGAGCAATGGGATCGTGTAGTTCGAGTGGAGGAAGTAAAATTTGATTTTTAGATTTATCTTGAGTGCATACAAATGAGTGATGAGGAACCCTGAGTGTTTGAACAATTTCCTGATTGGAAGTGACACCAACCTCAGGATAGCGAGGGCTTGGCATAACGATTCACGCAGGTTGAAGTTCCTTGACGTTCTGTGGGGTTTCGAATTCATTGACAAATGTATCTTCATAGACCAGTGGTTTAGACATATTAACAATGAGTGAGTCAACATTGTGATCGAATGATGAGATGTAGATATCACGACAACCAAGATCAGAAAATCCAGGATGTTGGTCAACATCCTCATGGTTTGATGCATCACATAGAGGGGTAGACGAGGAGGAAGGATGTTCACCCTCTGCATTTCCAGAAAAAGTAGGTGAAATATCAAGTGGATTTCCAATGAATAATTGGTCCTCTCCATTGTTGAATGATGGGTTAACATATGGTGTGTCCTGCGAAAGATCAACAATGGGTGCATCTGTGGGTGAAGACACACATGCAAAATCATGGATGGCAGGTTCACCAACGATGTTAGGAAAGAATGGAGGAGGATCAAATGGAAGGGAGTCATCCTCCAGCGAGTGTTGATGCTCAAGCTCCCACTCATACTCTTCATGAATGATAGTATGTTGGTTGTGCAACACCAACTCCTTCAGTGGGTTGTTCCTTGTTCGCAACAAGCGAAGAGTACGGAATGGACGAACACAAGAAAGCATCATCCGAAGGAACACGTGGGTGGGAAGACAATGGTCATAGAAAAGAATGCATATGAGGACTCAAAGGGACTCACAACCAAATCCAAGTGAAAATTGAGTGAAGTGATGTTGGGAGAGTATGAAGGATGAAAAAGTGCATGAGCATGATTCTCAACATCTCTGGGAAGTGGTGGAGCTGTTTAATATGAGGAAGGCAGACAGTCAGTTGAGAAAGTGCCATTTTCCACATAAGATTGCACAGCTCCATCAATGGAGAATGTTTAGTGAGGCTTGATCTCAAACTTTCTCTTAGGATGGGCAAATTTCTTAAGGCAGTACTCGAACCGGCCCCAAAAATAAGAAAATTTCATCTAGATCCTCGGAGCTTGAAACTGCAAGTTACAGAAGCGCTGCCAAAAACTAATAACAGATTAATGCGGAGCCCTCTACTGCTGTAACAGTTTCCGATCAAGATGGTCTTGATAAAAATGATAGAATGTATCTTCAATAAGATCAAATAAGTGCTCAAATGAGGGCACGACGTCAGTCGGTAGGCTGAGCACCCAAAGAAATGGAGATTTACGAAGTGTGTATGCAAGCAACAAACCGACCTATTCATTAGAAAAATCATCTTCCTCATGAATCATGGAAAGAAAGTTATGTAAGTGATTAGGCCAGGCCACTTCGCATTCACCATCATACGTGTGAGTGGAAAAGAGATCGAAAATATTCCCTGAGATGGAGACATCTTCACGATTCGAAAAACACCTCGGGGGAAGAAGAGTGCAAGAATCCATGAAATATATGCAAAGGTTCAAAACTGGATGAGAGGACACAACTTGTCATCAAGCCCTCCTTCTAGTGCCAAAAATGTTGACGGTGATGGACCCGCAAACATGTCATGGGGATCTCCCCGGTAAGAAGTCCCAATTAGACCTCAGACTATTTGGTGTAGGAGTCCCAACAGTGGATCGTAAGGTAATGCATTAACCCGGATGTCACGCAGAGGAAAGTAAGATAACTTGGTTAGTAGCTAGGGTGTGACTCAAGCAGTGAGTCAAGGAAGGTGTATGAGAGGTTCTAACACTTCGAAGGGAGAAGGATGTGAAGGTGAGTTCTAGGGTGAAATGGATTAGTCCCAACTCAGCTAGGAACATACAACACAAAAGGACATGCACAACTTCCAGTAGATCAATCACTTGGATATGGCAGTCACATCATACAAGATAAGACAACACGTACAACACTCATGGATCAGTCGGAGATGAGTGTGACGATTATTACAGAAAGTTTCATATGAAAGGTCTGTTTGGTGTCCTGCACAATAGTCGACACAGATGCTGAAAAAATTAACAACATATACAACACATTAACAACAAGATTCATATAATTGCATGTGAATCAATCCATACACAAGTACATAAGTTAAACAACATATATCAATAAGGCAATTAGAGTAGTCCAACTATAATAACAACATATGCATGAAAATGTGCTGGCTCTTATTTTATAAAGAAGTGTAAGTCTCAATCATACAATACATCCATGTAAACCTGCTAGCCCCATCAGTGGAATGTTACAGCCACATCTGCCTGCTCCTCCTAAGATATGTACTAGCTTCGTGTAGTGGAGAAGCCAAGGTGCATTACAATACTGTCCAAGCCTTCTTCAAGATAGTCTTAGTAGATGCTTAGCTGACCAAAAGTCTATACAATGAGTTATGAGAGACTATTTATAGGAAAGGGTGGGGTGACCCTTGACATTCTCCATTGTGACAGTTCAACGACCCTCATGACTCTTCACCTCATCTATGACTGTTACATCCAACCATTGACACTTGACTTACAATTGACATGACTCAACATTACAATGCACATGTACTCATGTGAGACAACATGGCTTGAACAAGCCTTGCAAGACATCACTGACACTCATTCTGCTGTGATGAGACCAACTCTTTGACATGCTTGTGATGGTGAAGGTGGTGACCAAATGCCAATCTTGGTCGTCTGTGATGGTGTGCATGCACCTCATGTTGACATCTTGCTAAAGGGAACTCTTGCCTTTGTTGCAACCGGTGCATTGGTTTAGCCCCTTTATCCAACTCGTCTACTAACATGCGCATGGTCTTCTTGGGTATGGTTGAACCGGTAACACATTGATGCATAATGTCCGTGCTGATATTCAAGTGTGTGCTGGTGGTCATGCGCATCAACTTTCCGAAGTACATTCTCAGCCCTAGTTGGACTTGCTTCTTGTCTTCGCCTTGGTTAGTGTGTTGAATGGGTTGGATTGCATGCATGCGCTCAATGACATGCATGTTGCTGTATCCCTTGTATGTGATCAACAACACTTCTCACCATGTCTACTCTGTGTCATCTACTAGGATGGATCCTTAACTTGTACAGGAGTAGTTTCATCTGTGAGTGTATGTTGCGCTGGCTGCTATTCCTATTCCTGCTACAACTCATTCGTCTGTCTGTGCAACTTCATGTTCTTCCTGAGTTGATGCTTTAGCACATGCAACTCCTTCTTTGTTGCATCTTCTTCCTTTGTGTGACTTTCCTGTCGCGCCGTCACCTCATAGCTTGAGTCTCCAAAGTTGCTTTCATTATCAGTGGAACTGCTTGATCTTCCAAATTTGTTCCACCTCTGTGTTGTCAACAACCTTCCTCTTGTATTCGTTGCATTCACTGCATTCACTATGATGCCTTCAACTTCTTTTCATGATATTGCTGCTTGATGTCCTTGTCTATGAACAACTTGATGTCTTTGTGAGTAGGCAAGATCATAGACACTCGATCGACTGCATCTCCAAGCATCCTCTGAAAGGTGTCTTCGACTTTGATCTCTTGGAAACCATTGTACTTGTACTGCTGAGAGGCAGATGAAAACTTGGGATACCTGGAGACATGGAAACACTCATGGCAAGCAATCTATCAGTCGAAAACCAAAATAACATGACAACTGACTTGCAACATACCTGGGTGCATGATCATGAAGGTTGTGCAATTTTGGCCAAGAGGTCAGGAGACCAATTGCCAAGACTACACAAGGCATATTCTGGGTCGTTAGGAGATTGGATGGCTGCTGGAACTGTGCAACGCATTGTGCAGACTGGTTGTTGACTGCTAGGATTGTGCAATGCACAATTCCAGTTGGGAAGGACTATTGGCCTATGCACAAATTTGCACAATTTCTTGGGCCAAGCAGCCACTATCCTCCAAAAATGCGCAAAACAGTCTTGGAGGCCAGTGCTGGGAAGGAATGCGTAAATATAGAGAGGAAGGTGAGCCTTCCTTCCCCAAATTACGCAATGAAACCTTGGTGAAGGTAGAGTCCAGGCAAAGGTTGGCCCGACTCGCTAACGAGCAACTGAAAGCAAATAAGACAATATATGTATGGCAACACTAAGTGATAGCAAAAGTGATTGATCGTCCATGAAAAACATGAATGGAAGATTCAAAAAACAAATCAACATGCATGTGGGTGAGGTAGTTTGCCGGTTGAGTGAACATCCTTGCAAACAATTTCATGCCTGTGAAAGTGTGAGATTGCAACGAAAACTAAAACAAAGCTAGAACAAGCTAGTATATAGGTAAAGGACAATAAGCGTTCAAATAAACCAAGCAAATAATACTCCCACAAGTGAAAACACAAAAAAGAGACAAAGACGCAGCACAAGGCATAGGAAGTGGGCTTACCCCAAAACATCTGAGCTGAATGTGTCAACTGCTCCTAGATGTGATGTGGGATGTCAAATCTGCAAGGTTTATGTGAGGAATAAGCTCTACATCATCCGATTGATGATTTTTGATAACATCGATGTTGTGACACACATGCCATGAATCTAGGGGAAGTGACATTTGGTGGGAGGTTTCAGAATTTTTCCTTGCATGTAACCTCCAACTACTAAACATAGATCCCTGAAACAAGGGGTGCCTTTTCATGCTGCCTTGGGAGAAGCAACCCTTGCATGCAAGTTTGTTTTGCTAAGTACTAGAGGGAATTGATCAACTCAGTTGCACATGAAAGAGACTGCTCGAATGCTGGAGAAAAATGCGCATTTCTGGCTGTGAGCTAGGCTGGCTGTCTAGGAGATTTGCATAATTTTTGGGCAGAGCAGCTATCTGCTGCCCAAATTTATGCAAATTCTGGGCTGAGCAGCCTTGCTTGGGATTTTTGTGTAAATCCTACTAGGAGTGTTGGCAGGCAAGATTGTACAATCTTGGAGCCCATCAGGCTGCCAGAGAGGATTGTGCAATTTCTAAAGGGAAGGCTGGTTTCCCTCTAGAAATGTGCAATTTTGAAGGGGAAGCTGCTCAGCCTGCAGCTGGACCATGTCCGGGTGAACAACTTGTGAGGGGAATGATCAAGTTGGGACTGGCAGACTAACATTGTGCAATAAAGACACTGAAGCTTGTGAACTTGACGAAGCAAGGCAAGCTGCTGTGAAGGTTGGAAGGGAGGCTCTGAAATGAGGCTAAAGCAAAATTTTGGAGGGTGGTTGTAGCCACTACAACATTAGCGACACACGGGTAGAACTCCAGCTCTTTGAATGGACCTTGTTCATGAAAAGCAAGTCTAACACCTTTGGAAGTATTGTTCACTTTTCAGCTCATCTTGGTTTCACACTAACTTGATTGTAAGATGTAGCATCTGCCAAACCCTTGGTCGATTGACACACATTCCAAGCCAAGGAAACACAGTTATTTCGATTGGGGTTGATGGGTATATAGGTGCACAAGCAGTATAGTCGTCATAGTCTTAGTTTCATCTTTGGCGTTGCTCCACTACCAACGGGCTTGGACAGTATTCCAGTGGAGTCACATAGGAACACAAGCATGGCTCTGCTGTTAGCGAGCCTGGTTAATTCCCTAGCAGAGTTGCTTGCATCATCTCCCTGTGTAGGAAGCCACTCTCTTCTTTCACCTTATTCATTTTTCATTTTAAATTTTTGACTTTTCATTTTTTCATTTTTCATTTGAATTTTTGACTTTTCATTTTTCATTGTGCATAACACAGATTCATTTCGGAGGTGGAAGAGGTATCCTGACTTATTAAGAATAAAAGATGTTGTTCTAGAAAAGAAGTAGTTTATTATATCTCTAACGTGCCTGTTAAGGTTTTCCTCCTTACCTTACTCTACTTGACTGAGCTGACAAGGGTTAACCCAAAAGCAATCGACTAGAGAAGGTGACACTAGTTAGCGTACAAGCGTTGTGTTTATACCAAGGTTCAATTTGAATAGTATGTATTTTCCTTTGACGTATCATGGAATAAAAGTAACAAGCTCATCATATAGAGGCAAGATGACAGATAACCAAGTAGTAATAGTTGTGCAAGCCCTCTTGTACTTTACCCAACTCGCTTCAAGAGTCATACATGGTTTCGTGCAAAACTAACCTATGAACGAAACAAGTGAATGAACTAAAAATCAACACAGCAAAGCAAGAGCAGATCAAAAATGAAAATGAAGCAAGTAAACAAATAAGAAAGTAAACAAACAAGAAAACAAAGCACGTAAGAAAAAAAGCATGCAAGCAAACACTACTCCTACTCCTACACTAATGGTACATGGGCCTGATCACGTGAAGTCACACTTCCAATGTGGCCACCGACACATTAGTAGACCCATGTTGGTGAAGGCTTCGTCCACAAGCAACTCATTTGTGCGAACCAACAAGAAAGAAAGATATAACAATGAAGACAACCACACTTCGTGATTCTCAATGCCCACAGGACATAAGTGAGTGCATGTGCATGACGGGCAGTCTGTAGACTTAGAATGGTGCTGTGTGATACTACGTGAAACTTTGAAGCATAGGCAAAATCTTAACAGTGACATGCAAGAAGATGAAGGAAACAAAGATAACTTGTGTTGCGTACGAGGGATTGCAATGTAAGAATCCTCCAATTCATGATCAATGGGATTGTGTAGTTCGAGTGGAGGAAGTAAAATCTAAGTGTTAGATTGATCTTGAGTACATATAGATGAGTGATTAGGAGGCTTGAGTGTTAACAATTTCCTAATTGGAAGTGACACCAA
Organism: Pinus taeda; assembly: GCA_000404065.3. NCBI lineage: Eukaryota > Viridiplantae > Streptophyta > Pinopsida > Pinales > Pinaceae > Pinus > Pinus taeda. Next base: position 66,696 of record APFE030657498.1, read on the forward strand.
TCTCAGGACAACGAGGGCCTGACATAACCATCAACTTGGGCTAAAGTGCCTCGACGGTTTGTGGGGTTTCGACTTCGTTGACATATGGATCTTTGTAGACCAGTGGCTTAGATGGATTAAAAATGAGTAAATCAACATCGTGATCAGATGATGAGGTGAAGAGATCACGACAACCAAGATCCGAAAATTTAGGATATTGGTCGGCATCCTCATGGTTTGATGAATCACACAAAGGGGTAGATGAGGAGGAAGGATTTTCACCCTTTGCGTTTCTAGAAAAAGTAGATGAAAGATCAAGTGGATTTCGAATGAATGATTGATCCTCTCCATTTTTGGATGATGGGCTAACATACGGTGTGTCCTGCAAAATATCAACAATGGGTGCATCCGTGAATGAAGACACACATGCGAAATCTTGAACAGAGGGGGCTCAGACGGAAGGGAGTCATCCTTCGTCGAGTGTTGATGCTAAATCTCCCACTAATACTTTTCATTAATGATAACACATGTTGGTTGTGCAACACCAACTCCGTCAGTGGGTTGTTCCTCGTTCACAACAAGTGAAGAGTCCAGAATGGATGAACACAAGAAAGCATCATCCAGAGGAACACCTGGGTGCGAAGACAGAGGTCATAGAAAGGAATGGATATGAGGAATTAAAGGACTCACAACCAAATCTACACGAAAATTGAGTGAAGTGATGTTGGGAGAGTGTGAAAGATGAATAGGTGTGTGAGCATGATCCTCAACATCACTGGGGGTGGAGCTGTTGAATAAGAGGAAGGTAGACAATTAGTTGAGATAGTGCACGCTTCCACATGAGATTGTGCAACTCCATCAATGAAGAATGTTGAGTGAGACTTGATCTAAAACTTTCTCTTCGGACGGGTAGATTTCTTAAGGCAGTACTCGAATCGGTGCCAAAAATAAGCAAATTTCATCTGGCTCCTTGGAGCTTGAAACTTCAAGTCACGGAGCGCTGCCAAAAAAAATAATGGATTCAAGCATAGCCCTCCACTGCTGTAACAGTTTCCGGTCAAGATGGTATGGATCAAAATGATAGAACGTGTCTTCAATAAGATCACAAAAGTGCTCAAATGAGGGCACGGTGTCAGCTGGTAGGCTGAGCACCCAATGAAATGGAGATTCGCGAAGTGTGTATGCAAGTGGAAAAACAACCTATTCATCAGAAAACTCATCTTCCTCATGACTCATGGAAATAAAGCTATGTAAGTGCTCATGCTAGGCCACTTCTCCTTCACCATCATACATGTGAGTGGATAAGAGATCGAAAAGCTTCCATGAGATGGAGACATCTTCACGATTCAAAAAACACCTCGGGGGAAGAAGAGTGCAAGACTCCATGAAATGTATGCAAAGGTTCAAAACTGGATGAGAGGACAAAAATTGTCATCAGGCCCTCCTTATAGCACCATAAATGTTGAAGGTACTGGACCCACCAACATGTCAAGGGGATCTCCCTGGTAAGGAGTTCCAATTAGATCTCAGACCATTTGGTGGAGGAGTTCTAGCAATGGGTCGTAAGGTAATGCCTTGACCGCGATGTCGCATAGAGTCAAGTAAGATAACTTTGTTAGTAGCAAGGGTGTGACTGATGCAGTGATTCAAGGAAGGTGTATGAGAGGTTCTAACACTTCGAAGGGAGAAGGAGGTGAAGGTGAGTTTGAGGTTGAAAGGGATCAGTACCAACTAAGTTAAGAACACACAAAACAAAAGGACATGCACAACTTCCGGAAGAATAGTCCACTCAGATGCGAAAGTCACATCATACAAGGTAAGATAACACGTACAACACTCACAGATCAATATGAGACAAGTGCGACGATTGTTACAACAAGGTTCATGTGAAAGGTCTGTTTGATGTCTCGTAGAGAAATTGAAACAGACGGTGACAACATTAACAACATATAAAACACATTAACAACAAGATTCATATAATTTCATGTGAATCAGTTCATACACAAGTACATAAGTTAAACAACATATATCATTAAGGAAACCTGAGTAGTCCAACTACAATAACAACATATGTATGAAAATGTGCTAGCTCTTATTAAGTAAAGAAGTATAAGTCTCAATCATACAATACGTCCATGTAAACCTATTAGCCCCATTAGTGGAACGTTACTGCCACATCTGCCTGCTTCTCCAAAGAGATGTACTAGCTCCATGTAGTGGAGAAGCCAAGGCACATTACAATACTTTCCAATCCTTCTTCAAGATAGTCTTAGTAGAAGCTTGGCTGACCAAAAGCCTATACAATGAGTTATGAGGGACTATTTATAGCAAAGGGTGGGGTGACCCTTGACATTTCCCTTTGTGACAGTTCAACTACCATCATGAATTTTCACCTACTCTATGACTGTTACATCAAACCATTGACACTTGACTTACACTTGACATGAATCAACATTAAAATGCACATGTACTCATGTTAGAAAACATGGCTTGAACAAGCCTTGCAAGACATCACTGACACTCAGTTTTCTGTGATGAGACCAACTCTTTGACATGCTTGTGATGGTGATGGTGGTGATATGATGCCAAGCTTGGTCGTCTGTGATGGTGTGCATGCACCTCATGGTGACACCTTGCTGAAGTGAACTCTTTCCTTCGTTTCAACTGGTGCATTTGTTCGGCCCCTTCATCCAACTCATCTACTAACATATGCATCATGTTCTTGGGTACGATTGAAACAGAAACACAGTGATGTATAATGTCTGTGCTATTCTTAAAGTGTGTGCTCATGGTACATGCTCATCCCCAGTTGGACTTGCTTCTTGTCTTCGCCTTGGTGAGTGTGTTGAATGGGTTGGATTGCATGCATGCACTCAATGACATGCATGATACTGCATCCCTTGCATGTGATCAATAACACTGCTCACCATGTCTACTCTATGTCAGCTACTAGGATGGATCCTTAACTTGTACGTGCACAATTTCATTTTAGAGTGCATGTTGCGCCCCCTGTTTTTCCTACTCCTGTTGCAACTCATTCGTCTGCCTATGCAGCTTCATGTTCTTCTTGAGTTTCTACTTCAGCACATGCAACTCCTTATTTATTGTATCTTCTGCCTTCATGCAACCCTCATGTTACTCCATCACCTCATAGCCCGAGTCTCCAAAGTTTCTTTCATTATCAGTAGATCTGCTTGACCTTACAACTTTGTTCCACCTCTGTGTTGTCAACAACATTCCTCTTGCATTCGTTGCATTTGGTATGCTGACTTTAGATACTGTTCATGATGCTGCTTGATGTTCTTTCCTATGAACAACTTGATGTCTTCATGAGTAGGCAAGCTCATAGACACTTGATCGACTACATCTCTAGGTATTCTCTGAATGGTGTCTTTGATTATTCTCTCTTGGAAACCATTGTACCTATATTGCTGAGAGGTAGATGAACACCTGGGATACTTGGAGACATGGCGACACTCATGGCAAGCAATCTCTCATTCGAAAACAAAAATGAACATGAGAACTAACTTGCAACATACTTGGGTGCATGACCATGAAGGTTGCGCAATTTTGTCCGAGAGGTTGGGAGAACTATTGAGCTAATTTATTTACATAAATTAACACAAGTATTCTTTATCAATCCAGGTTTGTAAAACTTGGAGGCAAGTCTACAATATATGGATATCAGGTATAGTCAAGCTTAAAATATGAGTTTTCAAAAACTATAGAAGTACATATTACAAATATAAGCCTACATTAACAATTTCTAACTCACTTTTGCAATGAAAGAAAAATGAAGTGGCTCTTAACTTAATAGGTCCATTTGTGTTCTTCTCTCTCAATTATTACTTGATGAATAGAAATCAGAAATCATGAATTAACAATAGCTTAAGATGCATAAATAAAAAATGAAGGAGACTCTTAACTTAAGATATCTTTGGGCATTTTCCATCACAATTCATTCATCATTATGCTATCATTTGAAAACTGAAAATACATAAGAAAAACTGCTTGCACATAACAAAGGAGAAGCCTAGTTTTAATCTATCAATTTATTAGAAGGAGAATTCAACTTGAACACTTTGTTATCCCATCTTACTAAAGTGATAAAAAAACTAAGATCCAATAATATAAATCATCACACATCAATTCATAAGCAAATCTGAAACAAAGCACATAAACACGTTCTAAGATAACTAGTTTATGGAAAATTAAGCTAGTCTAACAATGAAGTGTACTTAGCTTGGAGTGGGGAATCTCCACCCTTGCTTTGCACACTTGAGGTTGATATCAAAAGCTGAAAGTTCAGTCACTCATCCACATTAATGAACAACAAAATGAAAGTAGAATAGGCTCTTCAAATTAATCTCCAAAATCCAAATGTCTCAACATAAAATTATATAAAAGTTACATATCATAAGCCTTCAAAGTCTTGGCTTAAATAGAAGTTTATGAAAAAAAATAATCTAAAGTCTCTCTAAAAATCGTATCACTCGTATCCACCTATCTAAGTCGAACTCATCCAATCCATCCCAAGAAATATGGTCAATCCCATAAAATCACAAAACTGCCCTATTTCCTAGAGATTTTCTAGGTGACTAGTCATGTTTGACTAGCCTTGACCAAGCCCAATAAAGCTTGTTCTGACCGAACCAAGTGAAATTAGTTCAATCCTAATTCCCAAGCTTTCCATCCATGCATTTAACTCAAGTCCAAGTGTCCTGCAAACATGTCATCCACATAGTTATTACGGGAAATTCTGAGTCTATCAAAATTTGCACTTGAAATCAAATTTTCATAAAAACTCTAGAATTTGCAAAATTAAAATTAAATACCTGAATATACATGAAATACATCAAAATGGGATAGATATAGTGGAAAATAGATGGAAAATATATGGATTAAGTAAGTTTCCTCAAGCAAAAATAGACCAAAATTGAGGGCCAACATCTCCCTCTTACTGATCATCAAGTATGTCCTCATGCTTGCTGCTTCCTTTTTGATCCCCTGACCCCTGCTGCGGATGCAGTTCCAGACCCTGATGCTTCTTACTATGCTGCTTTTATCAAATAGTCCATACTTGTATCATGTTCTTCTCTATATAAAGTGGCCTTAACTTTTTGTTTCTCATATTTAGCTTTCCACATGTTCTCCTTGATCCATTTGAATGCCTACTTGCAGATTAGATCATTATTTCTTTTTAACTTTCCTATTTCTTCAGTTAACTTTTCATTTTCTTTAACCAACTTAGAATTTTTCTTTTTACTTGCTTCGTTTTCTTCTTTCAAATGCTTTTTCAAATTTTTTTATTTTTTTATTTTTTATTTTTTATTTTTTATTTATTTTTTTTCAAGTTGGTCTGTTAACTCTCTAATCTTGCTCAAGTGTAATTCCTTTTCAAGCTCTTTTGTGTTTTTCACAAATGATGTTGTTGCTACATCATCAAAGTAGGAGTCTTTCTATAATGCCTCTTTCTCAATATTATCCTTTGCCTATTTTCTGTTGAACATGTGTCTACAATCTGTACCTCTTTATCCCTGCTATTTATCTCAGCTGGAATCTTCTTCCTAAACCTCATAGCAATGGACATGATGGATATTTCATTTTCATGCATGACTGTATTGGTTTTCTTTTTGGCTCTAGTTCTGGGATAAAAAGGTGAGCTCATCATCCCCCTGGTTTCCTACTCTACCTTGTTTTGTTCCTTAATGACCTGTTCATTATACTGGTTTTGGCTCAAGAACTCCCTCCAAATCATCCCCTGCTATCTTACTTGATATTCTACCAAAATTTTTATCAACCCCTAGTGATAAATTTGTGCTTCTTTTGGCTTATGTTCATGTTTGACTGACTCTATCATCTTTAGGAGGCTTCTAAAGAGGAAATATTGTAGGTTAATATTAACCTCTCCCTTAATGTGATGTAGGAGTCTGATATGATACATATGTGCAACACTGTATCCCCTATCACATGTGAGGAATTTTTGTATAAATAAAACCAGTTTTTCCCATGGTTCATTGAACCACTCCCTGGGTATACCTTTGGCCCTGTCAAAGGTTCCCTTTCTATTTTTATCAAGGAATAAAGTCCACTATTTCCCCTTGAAATGCAAACCCTTATGGTAATTCTCTCCTATCATTGGGAGGTCCAGTGCTTGTGAAATGAATTCCTGAGTCACGGGAATTATTATGTTTCCTACTCTTGTTTGTTCCCGAGTGTAATTGTTTATAAATTCCCTTGTTACTTCTTCACTGTGGCCACTAAATCTTGGCAAGAAGCCTACGAGCCCTGCCTGATATAGTTTCTCTATTATTTATTTCCTCTAGTTTTCTATTTGGAATCTTGGCTCTATCCTTGTTGTCATAGTCTCTGTAAACCATTGAATGTAAGCTTCTGCTGTCATTAACTTCATCCTCTATAATGACAAATAACAAGTACTGATTCATAAAATAAATATTTTCTGGTTTAGTTCATAGAAGCTTACGTGCCCTCTTCAACAATTAAATCAATTTATTTCGGCCTCTTTCTCTTTCTTTGTAGCAACACTGTCTCTGTTTCAATACCCTGTTCTATTCAAGCAATCAAACATTCTCCCTTATACACCTATGTAAAAAAAACTGAACTCTATTTCAAAATAGAAATATATAAAGAAAACAAAAATCATGTTATAATTTTTGTTTTTTCTGAATATAATCTCAGAATAATGTTTTTCACTGAGTTTGAATTGAGGCTCTATGTGTAAATCATGATGAAATACTTTTCTGCCTAATAACCAGGATAAAGTACTCTTCAATAACAAATCTTCAGCACTGCATTGGTTATATAATCAACATATAAAACTTCTCTGCTCACTGCTCAAATGAATCATATAAACAATTGCATTGTTGATACAATCAACATATGATAGTCAATGCGCTCAAATATGAACCCAAATCTTCAAACTTAAACCCAATACTCTGTTTTTGTTGACCCATTCCTTCATGCATCGAACTAAAACTTGGTTATTTATCACACTGTTTGATCATAAAAACATATGTACATGTGTAGTGGTAAAATGAGTTGGCTATTCGTTTTACAAAGACTACACGTTTCAGTCCTACACAAAATCCTTATCTCATGCAATCGACATTTATAAACAGACTCTATTTTGAATTCTCATGGAGGATTTATTATGCACAACTAAATTAATTTCATTTTTCTACCTCCTACAGTTAACACAATGTTTATCTCCAGTTACGTTACAATTTTATTAACCCACTGCTTGTGCATTTAAACTTCATTTATAAACCTCTGTTTAATTGTAGTCTTGGCGATTTTTTTGAGTATACCTGGCTGCTTTTGGAATGGTTGTGAATGCTTGACTCGTGGACCTCTTAGCTGCGCTTCATGTTATCCTTAACTCATTCAATCTCCGTTTTGAATGCCTCAGTTAAATGACTAGTGGCATAAACAAAGAAAAAGTCATTAAATGACAGGCAGCCTTAACAAAAGATTCGGCGACAGGGATCCTAACATTTCCTCTGCAATCCTCATCCAAATAGAAACAAATAAAATCTTGGCTTACCTTAAGTTTTCCACGAGATTTTTGGCAACTAACTTACACTTCCTCTGTCGATTTACCCTGCTTATCTCTCCACGGCCTCAACGTTCTATTTCTACCCTTACCTCCTTTGTCAAAACGTTTTAATGTTCTCAACCTCTTGCTACTATTCTCCTGAGCCTTCAATGGTTGTGATGGCGGACAATGCAGAATGGTAATGGCGGAATTGTTCTGAGAATGGTCTAATGAGCGCTCAGAGGTTTACTGTTTGAAAGAGTTTTTTCTTGACCGTTTCCAATTGTTTACCATGCTTTGACTGATAAGCCGTAAACATTTTCTATTGGATGATGTCATTATGGCTGTCCCTTTGACCAGTCTCCACTTATGTAGCCGTTTGCAATGATATTCTTTAGGCTATATGTTTCATCATTCAAATTCCACTTACCTTAGTTTTATTGTAGTCGTTTTTCAATTTGGTCATGGCTGTCCTTTTGCATGCCAATGCACCATTCCTCAGTCTGTTGAATGTATTATTCACTACCACATTTTCCTGCATGAATTCATTAAGGTTTGCATTGGGCTTGTAATACATTACTGCCGGCCATACGGATTAGTATATTTGTAGCCATACCAATAATAACCTTGCACCATCACACTTACACGGTCGATTGCATGACTCATGACTTTGTTTTGCACCTTCGCCATTACCTACAGTTGCTTGTATTCATCATTCATCACTTTTCATTGTATTTCAACCATATGAACCATACATCGATAAATTATTTCGATTTGAGTTGTTTAATGGCTTTTCCATAATGCACATGTTTTCTATGATAATAACCTTACCCCTTCGTATTACCATATACTTGCTATCATTTCATATTTGCCATTATAACTTACACCATGCATATAATACTAATAGCATTGCTTTATGCGCTATGATAAGGTTATTACTTAGATCATTTCTATTTTGTATTTCCTTACAACATATTTCATGATGTGCATATCTTTATGCTATACAATATATCTTATAATTTTAAAATGACCACCTAGGTCATGTTTAAAATTATCTCCATGGTACTAATGTTTGATTTTTTTTGTGCAGGTTCCATCTCATTGCATTCTTTTTAATCCCTTTTGCTTTCAGGAAAAATACTTAGTGTTATAGACTTAGGGTTAAGGTTATGAAATGAATATAGGATGTACATAGGTAAATGTAGAATGATTCTAGGGTTGTGGAATGTTAGGATTATAGGATGTACATAAATAAATGTAAGATGTACATAAATAAATGTAAGATGATACTTAGGATAATGGGTGGAGGTAATAGAATGAATGGAAAATATGCACTCAGGTACTAATATTAATTTTAAAAAAGACTAAAAATTTCTAAAAAAAATTTGAATTTACAAGAGCAAAATTGTGTAATCACTATACTTGTACTTCCCTGACAGTATTGGATGATGTCTGTTGTTCTTTGACAATATTGGATGAGGTCTTCTGATCAAATGTCTTAGATAGATGGAAACATAGAGTTTATTTTTTCTTCCTGTTCTAACATTCTTCATTGATTCTGGTTCTTGGATTGTCAGTTGTCGTTCAGGTCCCTCTGCAATTGTTTCATAATAACTTAGGTCCCAACTGTCATGCAAAATTTTATGCAATATGCACATGTTTTTGTTAATATTTCAGGTCCCTCTGCAATTAATCCTTAATAACTCAAGTCCCTACTATCATGCGATGTATACATGCTTTTTTAACATTTCAGGTTCATGAAATATGTACATGTTGTTTTCTAACAGTTCAGGTCCCTAACTGTCATCAATTTCAAAAATATTTCAAGTCCCAACTGACATTAGTTTCAAAAATATTTCAGGCCCAATTGACGTTGGTTTCAAAAATATTTCAGGTCCCAATTGACATTGGTTTCAAAAATATTTCAGGCCCCAACTGACATTGGTTGCAAAAATATTTCAGGTACCAATTGTGAACAATACAAGTTCTGTCGTCAATTCAGTTGCACAACTAAAGTTTCTTGTGCGACCTTCCCCCTTGCTTATCTTTTGACTTGTCATCAAGTCATGCTTCTGTGGAGGATTTTCTACAAAACAAAGTTGTTATAAAAGTAGAACAAGAAATTGTGAATTCATACAGTCCAAAAAAAGTTGGTTTTCCTCTATGAATTCTTGTTTGCTTGGTGCCAGTTTCCTGGTTTTCACTAGCAAACATTTTTTTTATTTTTATTTTTATTTTTATTTTTTATTTTTTTTTTAATTTTTAATTTTTAATTATTTATTTATTTTATTTATTTTTTTATTATTTATTTATTTTTTTTTAATTAATTATTATTATTATTATTATTTTTTAAAAATTTTTTTCTTCTTCTGGAGTACTGGAAAATACATGGCTCTGTTGTGCCATTGCTTCCAGTTTTGTTTCTTGTATCAGTTGTTTCATGAATTCTTCTTTGTTGATAGGCTTGTTGTAAACTTTCAGCTTATGTCCATTTACCAAAAATGAGGTAGATTCCTCGTCAATTGTTTTGATTTGAACAACTCCATTATCAAATATTTCCGCTATCTCATATGGCCCTAACCAGTGTGTTGTGAACTTGGCCCTGAAATCTTTGAATTTGAAGTCGAACAATAGTGCCCAGTCTCCTCTGTTGAATGTTTTGTTCTTGATGAATCTATCGTGCCATTTCATTCATTGCTGCTGTACCAATGCTGTGTGTTCTATTGCCTGCTGTCGATGTTAATCTAGTTGGTTTAATTCCATTATCCACTGCTGCTGTGCTTCAGAAAATTCTAGTCCTAGTTCTGCTGCCAATTTATGTGTGTATCTGAAACTCTATGGGCAATAAGACTTCTTTTCCATACACTAACTGGTATGGACTAATTCAAGTTGTGTTTTTCCATGTTATTCTGTATGCCCATAGCGCATCCCTTAACTTTTCTGACCAGTCCTTCTTGTTTATCTGTGTTTTGGTCATTATATTTTCTAGGACTTTATTTGTTGCTTCCACTTGTCTGTTTTCCTGGGTATGATACAGAATGGATTTCTGGTGCTTTATCTTATACTTTTCCGTAAGATCCCGAACAAGTTTTGAAGTAAACTGTGCTCCTTGATTAGTTACAATTTATGAATCAATACTCGTTATTTGTCATTATAGAGGATGAAGTTAATGATAGTAGAAGCTTATATTCAATGGTTTACAGAGACTATGACAACAAGGATAGAGCCAAGATTCCAAATATAAAACCGGAGGAAAGAAACAATAGAGAAGCTATATCAGGCAGGGCTCGTAGGCTTCTTGCAAAGATTTAGTGGCCACAGTGAAGAAGTAACAAGGGAGTTTATAAAAAATTACACTCATGAAGAAAAAAGAGCAGGAAACATAATAATTCCCGTGACTCAGGAATTCATTTCACAAGCATTGGACCTCCCGATGATAGGAGAGAATTAACATAAGGGTTTGCATTTCAAGGAGAAAGCGTGGACTTTCTTCCTTGAGAAAAATAGAAAGGGAACCTTTGACAGGGCCAAAGGTATACCCAGGGAGTGGTTCAATGAACCACGGGGAGAACTGGTTTTAATTATACAAAAATTCCTCACATGTGATAGGGGATACAATGGTTCTCATTTGTATCATATCAGATTCCTACAAAACATTAAGGGAGAGGTTAAGATTAACCTACCATATTTCCTCTTTGGAAGTCTCTTAAAGATGATAGAGTCAGTCAAACATGAACATAAGCCAAAAGAAGCACAAATTTATCACCAGGGGTTGATAAAAATTTTGGTAGAATATCAAGTAAGATCACAGGGGATGATTTGAATGGAGTTCTTGAGCCAAAACCAATATAATGAACAAGTCATTGAGGAACAAAACAAGGTAGAGCAGGAAACCAGGGGGATGATGTGCTCACCTTTCTATCCCAGAACTAGAGCCAAAAAGAAAACCAATACAGTCATGCATGAAAATGAAATATCCATCATGTCCATTTCTAGGAGGCTTAGGAAGAAGAGTCCAATTGAGATAAATAACAGGGATAAAGAAGTACAGGTTATAGACACATGTTCAACAGAGAAACAAGCAAAGGATAATATTGAGAAAGAGGCATTAGAGAAAGGTTCCTACTATAAAAATTCTCTGCTCACTATTCAAATGACTCATATAAACCATTGTACTGTTGATACAATCAACATATGATAGTCAATGTGCTCAAATATGAACCCAAATCTTCAAACTTAAACCCAATACTCTATTTTTATTGACAAATTCCTCCATGCATTGAAATAAACTTATTGGTATTGTTGTTGAGATGGCTGATTTCCATAACCATATCCACTCCAACCTTGTGTAGGTTGGTTTTGATATTGTTGTGGAGGCCAAGCTTGCCATGGCATTTGAGTATTCCAAGAATTTTGAGGTGGATACTAATAGTTTTGTTGAGGGAATTGTTGTAGATTTTGTTGAGGAATCCTTGGCTGCCAAGGCCTTCTTGGTGCCACATAATAGAAACCTTCTGCTCATTGCACTTCTTCCATTGGATTCATTTGCAATTCCTTCAACCTTACACAATTTTCTGTAGAATGATTTTTTGTACAAAGATCACATACTTGAACACTATCCAATGGGCATTCTCTTAATGCATGTTTCTTTCTACATTTGGAACAAAAGATTGCTAAAGCTTGTTATTGTTCTTCTTTCTTCTTATTTGCTTTTAGAACATCTACTTAAGTTCCTAATGTACTTAGGAGATCAGTTTTGAAGTTTTCTAACAAGCTTCCTATCTCTGCTCTTGTTACTCTTGCTGCTGCTGATTTTGCTGCTTTTGAACTTACATCTCTCTTTCCATATTTTGATCTCCCTCTAGAATATTTCTGACACAAATCAACAATTTCATTAAATGGAAAGTTTGAAATATCACCCTTTCCCATTACATTTAGAATGTCAAGATATTCATCTCTTATACCTTTGAGAAAGATTGTTTGAATGGTTTCTTGATTTAGAGAGTGTTGTTTGAATTTTTGTAGATTATATGCAAATATTTCTAAGTATTCTTCTAGAATATCATCTTCTTGTTGTGTCATTTTGAACACATCCTCTTTGGAGTCCCTTGGCCTACAATAGGATTTATACTTTTTAAGAAAGATAGATCTCATTCAATCCCAAGAAGCTATTGTTTGCTCTCCTAATCCCATGAACCATTTTAAGGCTGCTTCTTTCAATGTAGCAGGGAAGAGACGAAGTTTATGTATGTCATCAGTGTAGCCATAAGTTCTACATAAGATGTCAAATTCAAACATAAAGGAATCATGATCTTCTGTTGACATTCCATAAAAATCTGGCAATACAAAAGGCAAAATATTTTTCATTTTCACATCTTCTCCTAATATTGCACTTGTATCCACTATTGGAAAGCCAAAATTAGTTTCTTGATCACCACCATCTTCTTGTATTTTCCTATCCTCTTCTCCTTTTCTATCATTCTCTCGTTTTGCCTCTTCCTCTCTTTTTCCTCTCCACTCTCTTTGTTGTCTTTCATATTCAAGTATTTGTTCAGGAGTAAGAATAACGGATTCATGCACTTCTTTCGCCATAGTTTCAATTGTTTCAATGCCAATTTGAGGTTCAATTTGTTCAAAGATAGGTTGACCTATGGATTCAAAAATGGGTTGTGTTTCTTTAACAATTTCTTTTTGTTTTCCTAAAGTAGGTGCTGTTGTTGATGGTTGTTTTCTTTTTACCTCCTAGGCTAACAAAGTTTGCCTTTCAATTAAAGTTAATCTTTGTCCCGTTCTTTGTTTTTCTTCCAATTCCTCAATTGTTGGTTTACCAACAATTGGTGTTGTTAGCTTTGATGGTCCTATCTCTATTGATGGGGGGGCTTTGTTTAATAAATCTACCTCTAGGATATCTATTTCTAGGCATAAAGAAACATGACCAAAAAAATATGTAACTAAGTTTTTTTGATTTTTGTTTTATGAAATTTGTAGTGTTTTTGTTTATCTTTCTATTTGACTGTGTCGATAATTGCCTCCCTGGAAACGACACTGAAATGTTGAGCTAATTTATTCACACAAATTAACACAAGTATTCTTTATCAATCCAGGTTTGTAAAACTTGGAGGCAAGTCCACAATATATGGATATCAGGTGTAGGTATAGTTAGGTTTAAAAGACGACTTTTCAAAAACTACAGAAATACATATTACAAATATAAGCATACATTAACAATTTCTAACTCACTTTTGCAATGAAAGAAAGATGAAGTGGCTCTTAACTTAAGAGGTCCATTTGTGTTCTTCTCTCTCAATTATTACTTGATGAAAAGAAATAAAAAATCATGAATTAACAATAGCTTAAGATGCATAAATCAACAATGAAGGAGACTCTTAACTTAAGAGATCTTTGGGAATTTTCCATCACAATTATTTCATCATTATGCTATCATTTGAAAACTGAAAATACATAAGAAAAACTGCATGCACATAACAAAGGAGAAGCCCAGTTTTAATCTATCAATTTAATAGAAGGAAAATTCAACTTGAATAGTTTGTTATCCCATCTTACTAAAGTGATAAACAAACTAAGATCCAATAATATAAATCATCACACATCAATTCATAATAAAATCTAAAACAAAGCACATAAACAAGTTCTAAGATAACCAGTTTATGGAAAATTAAGCTAGTCTAACAATGAAGTGTGCTTAGCTTGGAGTGGGGGCCCTCCACCCTTGCTTTGAACACTTGAGGTTGATATCAAAAGCTAAAAATTTAGTCACTCATCCACATCAATGAACAATAAAATGAAAGTAGAACAGGTTCTTCAAATTAATCTCCAAAATCCAAATGTATCAACATAAAATTATATAAAAGTTACACATCATAAGCCTTCAAAGTCTTGGCTTAAATAGAAGTTTATGAAACAAACTAATCTAAAGTCTCTCTAATAATCATATCTACTCATATCCACCTATTTAAGTCGAACTCATCCAATCCGTCCCAAGAAATATGGTCAATCCCATAAAATCACAAAATTGCCCTATTTCCTAGGAATTTTCTGGGTGACTAGTCATGTTTGACCAACCTTGACCGGGCCTAATAAAGCTTGTTCTAACCAAACCAAGTGAAATTAGTTCAATTCTAGTTCCCAAGCTTTCCATCCATGCATCTAACTTGAGCCCAAGTGTCCTGCAAACATGTCATCCACATAGCTATTACGTGAATTTCTGAATCTGTCAAAAATTGCACTTGTAATGAAATTTTCATAAAAACTTTAGAATTTGCAAAATTAATATTAAATACCCGAATATACATGAAATACATCAAAATGGGATAGATATAGTGGAAAATATATGGAAAATATATGGATTAAGTAAGTTTCCTCAAGCAAAAATAGACCAAAATTGAGGGCCAACAAGACTGACTGCTAAGATTGCACAAGGCACGATCTAGGCAGTTGGTAGACTGATTGACTGCTAGAACTGCACAATGCACAGTCTGGACTAGCTGCTAACTTCTGGGATCGCACAATGCACAATTCCAGCTGGGAAGGACTGTTGGCCTAGGGACATATTTGTTCAATTTCTTGGGCCAAGTAGTCACTGTCCTCCAGAAATGCACAAAATAGTCTTGGAGGCCATTGCTAGGTAGGAATGCACAAATCTAGAGAGGAAGATGAGCCTTCCTTCCCAAAATTGTGCAATGCAACCTTGGTGAAGGCAGAGTCCAGGTCAAGGCTGGCCCTACTCGTCAATGGGCAACTGAAAGCAACTAAGACAGTAAATGCATGGCGACAGTACGTGACAACACAAGTGATTAATAGTGGATGAAAAATATGAATGAAAGATTTAACGAATAGATCAACATGCATGTGGGTAAGGCAGTTTGCTGGTTGGGCGAACGTTCGTGCAAAACAATTTCATGCATGCGACAATAGTGAGATAGAAACGAAAACAAAAATAGACCTAGGACAAGCTAATATATATGCTAACAACAAAAAGCATTCAAAGAAATCGAGCAAACAATACTCCCAGAAGCGAAAACATTAAAAGCGACAAAAATGTAACACAAGGCATGGGAAGTGAGCTTACCCCAAAACAACTGAGCTGAATGTGATGACTTCTCCTAGATGTGATGTGGGATGTTAGAGCTGTAAGGTTGACGTGAGAAGTGAGCTTTACAATGTCCAGTTGATGAGTTTCAATAACATCGAGGTTGTGATGCGCATGCCATGAATCTAGGGGAAGCGACACTTGTTGGGAGGTTTCAAAATTGCTCCTTGCATGTAACCTCCAACTACTAAACATAGATCCATGAAACAAGGGATGCCTTTGCATGCTGCCATGGGAGAAGAAGTGCTTGCATGCAAGTCTGTTTGGCTTAGCCGTGGAGGGAACCGATCAACTCAGTTGCACATGCAAGAGACTGCTTGATTGCTGGAGAAAAATGCGCATTTATGGCTAGGAGCTAGGCTAGCTGCCTAAGAGATTTGCACAATTTCTACGCAGAGAAACTAACTCCTGCCCAAATTTGCGTAAATTCTGGGCTGAGTAGCCTTGTTGGGGAAATTTGCACAAATCCTGCTGGGAGTGTTGGCAGGAAGGATTGCACAATCCTGGAGCCCAACAAGTTACTATAGAGGATTGTATTGGCCGGATAAATCGTTCTTGTGGACAAGACCGATCTCCCTAGTATCGAATGATATCTAGCAACAAAGAGCACAAACAAATCTACTTTTCTCTAAACATGTTTCAATTCATAAATGGAAACTAAGAGGTGTAACAGACCCTACCTCAGTCCAACGCTTGTTTGTGGTAGCTTTATTCCAACAGCTTCAAGCAGTTCCTTTTCAATAACCTGCATACACAAACAAACACACATCAAAGAACACCTGCATAGATATTATAATAAAACATGTTCATTATGAAGATCAAGGAGCTCATAAAATAAACCATTAGAGACAGTTCATTGAGAAAAACAAACTTGATTGTATCAACTTTATGAATAAAAGAACCTTACAACCTTTGCCTTGATGTTGCACAAGTTCTTTCCAGGGTCCAGCAGGAGTCTCCTCTACTTTGACAAGCCTCAGTCACTTCCCAAATGACATGAAAGGTATGTGATCTCTCCTCTCACAAGCTAAAATGGAAGCCTAGTTTTCAGCAGCATTTACCCTCAAGAATCTTCAGCTTTCAACCTCCTCTACAACTAGCCCAATGCATGAATTTATAGTGCAAATGGAGGAAGTTGTAGGTCCACCATTGAAGGGATAAGTTCCTCCTTCAATGAGATAAGCACCTCATATCATCGAGTTAGCTCCCTTAGTTATGGAATGGATGAACCAAGGTGGAGCGGACTTGCTAGCACAATATTCCTTCTAGAAGTGTCCAGAAGTGACCCAAGATGATTTTTTAAGAATGAACTCACGCCTTTTTAACTTTTACAGGGGTTCGAACCCATCACTCAACAGACAGAGCAGTCAGGTTCGCAGGCGACATGACCATTGGGTGCGACACCACAGGCAATGCTAGGAGAAAGTGCGAAACTAGGATTTGAGATATTTTTAAGGTCTTTCTCCCATTTTCAAGGTTTGACATGAAGAGCTGAGGCTTAAGACTTGCAAAGGAGGTATGTATGAGTGTTTATGGACTCACACAAACTGTAGAAAGTCATGGTGACAATTTTTCATGTAACACAAAGGAAAAGGACTGACCCTATCCAAAGGGCTATTTATGAAATCACAGTGGGAATTTTGAGTCAATGGGACTGATATTAAAAATAACTAAGGAAATTGATGTGGTAGGGAGAAGTAGGAAAGTTTTTTGATGCAAAAAATATATTGTACCATGAAAAAACACTATTTTTTTCCACTACAAACTGAGGAACTTCTAGATAATTACCTAACTGTAAGGTTCTACTTTTGTACTTTTTTCATCTCCTTTAAATTTGCAGACATATTAAGGAAATGTGATATTGACCATACAAAAACATCTTATGGTAGTGGCTTGCAGCCTTGTCTTTGACATACAAATTTTATGCATTGATTTTTTTTACACAACAAACATACATTTAGCAGATCTCTACAATACTACAAAGCCTCCAAATGTACTAGAAGTTCACTTGTAAGTGTTTCATAAATTATAAAAGACACTTGTGTCAGCAATGGTTTGTTATGTTGACAAAAATGGATAGTTAATATAGCCCCCAATAGGTCTCAAGTCCTACAAAGTGATATGCCTCATGCTTTTGAATGTACACGGAGAACACAATGACAGTTGGATCCAGTTACATATCCTAGGTTACTTTTCCCAAATAGATACCTCCACTCATGGTTTCTAAGCTGAAGGCCACTGAATTGAATGTCATTAAAGGTTCCTTTGTAATTATAAATCTAGGGTTGTTGGACTCGTCATAATAAGAGGAATCCCTTTGTGGATACTTCTAATTAAAAATCTTTATTCAAGTTGGTCTTGAATTCAATCTACAAAGTTCCCATCAACCATTGGTAAGCATTATCAAGATTATATTCCTAGAATGGTTTGGAATGATTCCACTTCTAATCCTTACATCAAAATAATTTTATCTGCATTGCTAGCTTGAATTTGTATTTTGAATATGAAGTTGTGACTAACAACCTCCAACCAAAAAACACAATATAGAAACACTATAGAAAACCAAGCACAGTTTTAGAAGAAAGAAGTAGTAACATACATTTAATCACTCTTCAAAAAGTCATTCCTAGCCAAAGACATTTTTTGTCAATGCTCTATACTCCCCTATAGAGACAAACCATGTCCCTAAATCATCACAAGGGGAAAGTAGCTATACAAAACATCTCTACACACATAAATGTATATATGAACAAAGTAAACATTGAATAATGAATTACTCACTATACATTCCAGCTCTCCAGGCCTCTGTGGAGGAATAGGAGCTCCTAAACTATGTTGGGGAAGCATATGAAAACATATGAATAATACTCAACATATCAGTAGAATACACTAGAGAAAATATGGTGCTAGATTATATTTAATTAACCACGAAAACTTAACTAAAGAAGAGTTCAACGTCATCATCAAAGGTTTTGATAAATATACAAAACATTGTAGCAAAATTACAAATAAATATAAAGGAGGCTCCAACTTACTCCTGAATAGCTGACTAAAGGTTGATTATTGGTGGAAAATGGTATAACATCCAATGGCATATTTAGTACTGGATCATGAAATAAAAAATAATGTGTAATTTTAGTTACATTAGTTATTCCAAGGTTGCAAAATATGGCAATGGTAAAGTTTAACAAAATCCAACATCCATACTTCTCTAATCAAGCTAAAACTTACATATCCTATCAGGACGATTGAATCGACAATTTGATCCAAATTTGGAGCTACACAAAAGATTAAACCAAACAGGTAAAATCAATGAGTACCCTTTGTATAAAAAAATATGCTAATCAACCTATAAGATTTAAAAAAAAATATGCTTTTTTAAAACTAACACTACAATAATATTATCGCTCCATTTAATCATACATATATAATGAAATGAATAATAATTTTAGAATTTGCTTCATGATTTGATAAAATAAAGGTGTCACATTGTAAATTACCTCCCTGTTTTGACATAAAATGGGCAATCTGTCTGACCCTACAAAATCATAGCATCCACAATATTTAGAGCAAAACAAAACCAAAGCATTCTCAGAAGTCAAAAACACTAACAGCAAGGCCGAACAACCTCAATACAATTTTTTTTTACATACTACAAAGTACAGACACAGAAGGCAATGAAGCCAACCAGATTCCAATGAATTACATCAAGTAGAACACATAAGGGAAATCCAACCTAGGTTTTCGTCATTGGAGAGATCTAGACAACACTAATAGCCATATAACATAGTATCTCGAGGTGATTTTTTTTTTTTTTGGCAATTATTGATGAAAAAATCCTTTATCCATGCATTAAGCAATAGATAAATCCAAACAAATACTCACAGGTCTAATTGGTAAGCCCTTGGAATTATGCATGATAACAAGATTTATAGGTGTGACCTTTGTTTTCCCATTTACAACTCCATAAACCCCTTGTTCCTATGTTCTTACAGTTACAACAACATCCCCATACCCTTTGTGATCTGATATTTTTAAAGATCCTCCTGTCCTTTGGATGATCAAACTTGCACTTGGCACCATACTTGCAAATACCTGTCTTGACAAAAAACTAAGATCCACAACAAGAAATTTAGTAAACCAACTGTTCTGAAAGAAAAATATAATTCAATGGGAAACAACTATAGAACATGAAAAAACAAAACTCATGACTGAGTATCTTATAGCGCACTCAGGCTCACCAAACCTCTATGTGAGTGAAACAACAACATGTTTGACCTACAAAATCAAGAGCATATAAGTTTAGGGACTGATTACATATGATATTAAATGGAAGACAAAAAATAATGGATGAAAACACAAACTCAATTGAGTACCTCACTTCCATCAACATTCTCCTCTGATTTTAAGGTTTCCAACCTATCTTTTGGATGGTGGAACTTGCATTTTGAACCAAATTTTCATATTCCAGTTTTCATATAATACTAAGTTCAATAATATGAAAATCAACAACACAACAAAAAGCTAAATTAAACAATATTAAAAGAAATCAAACATTACAAACAAAAGCTAAATTACAACAATATCAGAAGGATGTGTGCTATGACAAAATACATTTTTTTTTCTCTATTTAACTTACATGACACTCAGGCTCGCCTAGCCTCTCCAATGGGGACTCACCACTTATTGCAATAGATGGCACCTAGAGCCACACAAAATATGTAAAATTGCTGGTCCCATCAAAATTAATCATGTATTATAAAATGGAACAACCTTGTTACCGACCTTACAAGATTGGATATACTAAATCAAAAGTTACAACAACCTCACAATTTACTCTGGCAGTGTTTAGATTGAAATTTACAATAAACATTTATATACCGAACATGAAGTTCATTTGATAACACTACAAACAATAGAAAAAACAATCAGAGCTACAAATTTGTAGGTGGGAAATAATAGAGACAACAAGATAACAATAACTATAAGGATATTATTCTTGCTACAATCTTAATGTTAAGGGTGAAAAACCAATTGCGTAAAGATGGTAAGAGCCATACCATATTAGAGAATTATAATTAA
This sequence comes from Pinus taeda, assembly GCA_000404065.3. Classification (NCBI taxonomy): domain Eukaryota; kingdom Viridiplantae; phylum Streptophyta; class Pinopsida; order Pinales; family Pinaceae; genus Pinus; species Pinus taeda. Next base: position 87,422 of record APFE030657498.1, read on the forward strand.
GCCCATGATTGGGAATTTTATTTGTTATAGGGAAAAATGTTTCATAGAAACAAATTACTCCCTAATATAACTGAAATGTGTTATCTAAAGCATAAGTTTAGTCACACTATTTAGGTGCAGATAATCCTAATACCTTGATATAAAAAGTTAATAACATATTAACACCTTCATGTGGTAATAAATTTCCACAACACAACCCACACTGTACACTAATAACATATCACATTAATAAGTTTTCCAGACTTGAAGAAAGATGTCTATTTACTTCACAAACACATATGTGTAATCAAGTTTGCTTATCTTTATTATCTGCATTTTGATGCTAATCAAATTGGCACACACATAAATAGTAACAAGTACTACAATAGAATTTCAAACATATAATTGTTGTGATAGCCAGGATCTGTCAATTTTTTCAATTTAATATAGTCCAGGTGAAACAAATGGAACCTACACAAACTGTCTCATACTGTCCACATCATCGTCACTGATCTTATTTATATGCGCTCAAAATAAAGAAAGTCCCTACAAGTCTAGCAGTACTTAAAATAACATAAGAGAAATACATATGCCTCAATCTATAACAATAAGAACCTTATCATTTCTTAGATAAAATTTGCAATCTATTAGAGAGGGCCAGAGAAAACAGTGAAAATATCCATTAGGCTTCGAGATTTGTGCCCACTCTATGACACTGTGCTTGAAAGGAGGGTAAGGAACTGTAATTTAATAACACCACGGCCAGTTGCTTGTTTAAGCTTATACATGACTAGAGCTAAAGATGTTTCTACTTATACATGCATTTCATACCTCAAACTTTGAATAATAAAAACTCATATAATCATCAACATAGCATGCCTTCTTACAACATGAATGCATGCATACACGAATTACGGTGTAGCTAGGTGCATAAGATAAGTATAAGGACACAAGGCTAAAGTTCACAAGTATGGGCATTCACAGGAGAAATATTGTTGGCTAGCCAATAAAACCAAATCTACACAAATAACCACTTTGCAAATGAAACTAGAACCACAACATCCCACTTTCAAACTCTGACATTACTAAAACAATGCTTGCAATAATGTTGCAATAAACATGTAAGAATATAAGAGTGTAGGACATCTACAGGTTAATGGAGACTCATAGCAACACAATGCTTCTAGGAATCTAAAAACTGACATCAAAACTGCTTGTTGCCCCTATAACTCTATATACAAAATCTAAATATGAGCCTCCATATATATTTTGTTTGAGCGTGACAAGCTATAGGAGTTTATTCAAGGCATCATTTCTTATTTTACATCAAATTACAGCAAGCCATAACTAGATTGTTGGTTATCAAACATATGCTTATATCACGTCATAAAAAGAGAAGATAGCTGCCATAATAAACCTTCAAATATCCATCCAAGAATATCCAATGAATTACATAAGAGTTGTATGGAACCAAATAGAAAATAGATAATTTACTTCCAATTTGTCTTTACTTCCTGAAGTGGAGGCATACACGAAGCTCTTCTTAGCTTCCATGAATGTCTCCTTAGTGCGCTCCAAATCAAATTCCGGTTCCTTTGTTGGAGCCTTGCGAACCCAGGTACTTTCTTCAGGTTGCTTGCCTTTGTCATCCCCTGTCGTGATACCACTTCAGAGCACGATATTTACATTCAGGTCTTCCTCGCGCGGCTCAGGCCTCATCATTTGCAGGTTCTGAGTCGAGGGAGATTGGAGTGCTCCTTTATTGCATAACCTTGCTATCAGCATGGGACAGTCCTCTGTCTCATGATCAAACTGTGTACAATATAAGAATGATGGTCTCGTTGGATTTGTACAATCATGGGCATAATGCCCTGGTCCTCTGCAATTGTAACATATCAACTGTTCGCAATCTCTTCCTGGTCCCATTCCACCTCGGCCTCATCCACGCCCTTGAAATCCAGTGCATGCCATTCCTACATTTTGATCGAGGGGCCTTGTTTCGACTTGAACTCTGTAGGTAAGAGTCCGATCCATCATCAGTTCATAACTTCTATAGGTGCACACATCATGGCCTATTGACCTGCAAAAATTACAGAACAATTGCTGGGAATTCTGCGTATACTTCTGTAACAGATGGTAGTTATCTGTAGCATGCTTCCCTCCTATTTGAAAAATCATGCACCACAATACAGGCGTTGCACTTGGTCCTACTTGTGCATCCGATCTCAATGGCGTTGGTCTACCTCCTGCGAGGTAATTCGTGAACACCGGGCAGTGGTCCTTATCATGCCCCTGGTCCTTGCACTTTACACACCATACCCCGTCGCGTACTTCTGGATGAGCTGTCATGTCTTGTTTCAAACTCTACATCTGAAGGCACATGTTCTTCAACTGCGTGTGAATCTGTTGGACTCCAGGTTAGGATCTTGTATCGGAGTCTCGTGCAATCTCATTGTAACCTCCAAATCTTCATCCTGAGTTGTTAGCCTTTGTTGCGAAAGCGCGTTCCATAGATGTGGTGTTAACAAGGCTACAAACCATTCGCGGTGTTGCCCATCTATTAAGGTCATGTTCGCTTCGCGAATTGTGCACTTCGGTCTTTGATCCAATTCCCATGGGGTTTCACCTGGTAGCATTGTGATTTCCTTGAGTCTAATGATTGACTATGCCTCCAATTTTGGTCTGCTAAATTCCTTGTTTAGCGTAGCTTTGATATCCACTATCCTCGCATTCGGATTGTCATTGGAATGCTTAATGTACCAGGTCAGCGCACAATCCTGCAGAACGCTAACCAATGTTGCCTTCTTTATATTTTCATCCGTGACACCCTGTGCTTCCCATACCGCTTTTACCACGAACCAAAATTGGTCCGGATCTTCATTCCCTACTGTTTTGAACACTGATAGCTTTATTTTGCTGGCCATACTACTTCGTGGTGGTGGCAGAGGTGGTATGGGCGAAGTCGGGGGTGAAGATGGTGAAACTGGTGGTGGTGTGGGTGGGGGTGGTATGTACAGAATTCTCTTCTTTATAAGATTGATCACACTTCTTGGTGAAACCTTCGTAATATCTTCTTCGCCCTTGCACGGAGGTGAAATCAAGGGGCTATTTTCTAGTTCTGTGCTACATTCATCTCTGTAGATCCTCCCACTCCATGTAGCCCCAAACATCAATTTATTCACATAACCCGCTTTTCACGCAGTAAAATTTTAATCCAAGTGTTCAAAGATTTAACGTACTTACCTCACGGTCACTTGAGGAAGCGTTGTTCTGCCTCGCTATAACTGACTGAAGTATTTACCGTGAATTCGGTGATGAACCCTCCTATGATCCGATCCAGCTAGTGGTCGACAACACGTGCGATCTTATCTTCTGATGCTTCTAGTCTGTGCACCAATTCTGGATTCCACACAATAGGTTTGTCGAGTTTACACCTTCCTTGGCTATCTGCTAGCTTTGCGATCCACTCATACAACCCAGTAGGGAAGGATGCAAAGAAAATTTCGTGGATTTTCGTATATAAGTAGCAACCTAACCACTCTTCCTTCGATAATCGCGGATTCCTGTTTTCCTGCACCGCGAACTCGTGAATCTTTATGTCGAACCACTCTTCAATTCCTTTCTTGGTCGAATTCCAATGGTACGACATCAAACATCTCTATGCATATCCCAATCCCGGCAACAGAACAATTTGTTGCCTTTTTGGGGCTTGACCCAGGTTCAAAGTTAATTAGCCAAACAAATCCTGGTACTACTGGCCCTTTTGGCAACAGTCCACAGAGCACGGACTGAGGTCTCACCCGAAGTAGTATGGGAGGGTTCTAGAACTAGGTTTCCACACCCTGGAGATGTCTAATGAGTTTGACTAGTCCACGGTTTGTCCCTACGTGCAGGTTGCTTCGCACACTTTTCCATTCCTCACAACCTAATATACTGCCTTCGCGCAACCCTACCTAGGGGCTGAGCACCGCACTCTACATTATTACCCAAGTCCTTGCTTATATTCCAATGTTAGTTAATTACCTTTGCCCACTTGAGTGTTTTAAGTTATACTTAACAACATAAAACATTCATACAAGTGCGCGCAGTAAATAAGCAGTATATTTGCAAATTATATCAATCATGCATTAACCCAAGAACAAATACACAAAATTATAACCAAAGTGCTCTCTATTGATTCTTTCCATGGTTACAGACTCGACTCACCCTGCGCACTTAGCTGCAGGGGTCCGTGCACTCAGCTACGAACTACTAGGCTTCTACGCACTCAACTACAGAGCCTTCTCCTACTGTACGACCCAAAGACACACTTTACACTGCGACTCAATCACTTAGATTTATCATCCTTCTCTTCTATTCTCTTCTTATTTATTTTACACTTAGAGCCTCGCTCTATTTATACAATCCCATGGTTCATGGACCATGGGTAGGTCTATCCAACCGACATTACATTACAAACTAGGGCAGACAACCTTGTGACTCTATCATACTTTCGCACCCCGCACCCACAATTCATGGAGCTTTACAATAAGATTAGGTCAAAACTTGGGCTTTAAGCCCCAAAACATGCCTTGGGGGATTCCATGCCCAACAAGTATATATGTACATATATATGCTTTCTATAGATCAACAAATCCCTTAAAACTTGAATTGGATTCTTACAACCACTTCTCTAACAAACTCTCTCAATTATTTTCCTCCACATTAACAATCTCAAAATTTGGTAGCAACATTGCAACAACATGCCAATAATTAATTTTCTTCATTTATTTCTAACACTCTTCCTTAATGAATCAATAAATTTTCTATGATACCTAGCAAATATATATATAAACATTTTCCTTCCAAACATCTTAGAGAACATATAAACCATATTCTCCTTTGTGCTACAATATATCACATCAATCACTTTTAATTGAATATTTTCTGTTACAAAAAAAATACTAAGTTTCAATGTCCTTTTATCTTGCATAATAAATTGGGTTCAATTGCATAGAACATTGATTATTACACCTAGTAGTTGTAGGTACTTCTTTCCTTTCTCACTTGTGTTAATGCTCGAATCTGCCTCAGGCTGAGGAAGGCAAAACTCAAGGCAACATCAAACCAAGCTCAGCCTCGTAGCTAGCCCTACGAGGACAGGAGAGGGCTCTCTCCGGGTCTATCTCGGTAAACAAGTTTTCAAAGGGGCTAAGATGACCGATAAGGAATACTGATTTTAGGCTAGTAAAGAGATAGGAAAGTTTGATTTAGATTTTTGAGTTTTTTGTTGGAGAAACGGGAAAACCAATTTTGGGTGCGGGGATTAAGGTTAGATCTTTGCAGAGTTCGAGTTGGGGTGAGGTAGGCAGTAGTCTTGATGCCTTTGATCAGGTGTATGGATGGATCAGAACGACAAGGAGCTAAAGAGGGCAAGGGAGAACATGGATCCTCTCCAAACTGGCGAAAACATGAAAAACTAAACAAACTTAAAGGAAGAGCATTGTAAACAATGAATTCAACCTCATTTACTCATTCATTTAGTTTCAGAAGCATAAGAAGGAATGGCATACATGTAAACCTGAATAAACTTACAATAACTGAGAGATAACACCATCAAGAACTCAAAGCCACAAGAATCCCAACAGGTGCTGCAAAACCTCTGATCTTTCCTTGACCAAAATATGAAAAATATGTACAATATTGTGCCAAAATCTTCCCAAAAGTCCAACCTGTGCTACTGAATGAAAATTTACATATATAAATCAAGCTAACCTCATTCCCTAACCTCTAGGGGTCGAGCTCCTCCTTCTAGGAGCAGTTTGAACAAATTCTAAACATGGAGCAAGAATCTAGGTGACCAAAACAACCTGCCTCTAAAAAGAAGGAAACTGATTCATTACATTAATTTCTTGCTAATTTTTGAATGAATCATCTAGAAGAAGGTATATAAGTGCCATGTTACCTTACATACATCAAATTACATCATGTTGGGTCAAAATTTACATCAAGGAGTGAAACTGGTGAAAACTGGCCGAATTCCTGAGCTGGAAGGTGAAAAATTGGCCAAAATCCTCTATGCGCAGCGCCCTGATCTCTATGCGCAGTGCACGTTTCTAGCTGATTTTGAGGCACTTCCTGACACCCAAATTGAGCTCACGATATCTTTTTGGAAAGCCTTGGATGTCTACTTTCCAACCCAAGTTGAATTTTCCAATTTGGAGCTCCTTTTCCCCCTCAAAACTAAATTCTCCCAGAGGTACTTCCTGTTGTGGCAAAAGGTGACAGCAAGGTGGTTTTCATGGTGTTTTTGGGCCTTTTGACCATCCAGATCTCAATGAAATGCTTCGGAAATAGCTGAGAATGTGTAACTTACCATGAAAAACCCAAAAATATAAATTTTTCCTTCAGCAAGTGTCCCAATCAAAAGCGAGCGCGCATGCGCGCTGTGCATACAACCAAAAAACCTGTTTTTTGGGGACCAAAATTTTCAAAATGACAAAATTTTCTCCGAATTCGCTCAAATTCGGAGTGAAGACCCTCCATCAAGTATTGTGCCCCACCAATGAAGCTTCGGCCAAAACTTGGAGTGGATCGGGCTTTTTTCGCCGTTTTAGTGCTTTGCTCAATCGCCTCTTTAGAATCTTCATTCTAGCTTTGCAGACATGCATACGAGCCCAATAATGAGTTTTCATATGACGAAGCATGTCTTTGTCTCCATTTTCCTTTGCGAACAATTTCTCCAAATGAGTGTTCACACGGATGAGCATAGACTCTCGATCAATCGGTGTCATATCACCGGATCTCTTTCGGGCCAATTCTCGATCCTCACGTATTTGCCGCAGCTCATAAAGTGTATGTTCATCCTCTAGCTGTTTGTTGCGCTGCTCCAAGTAGTTTATCACCCATTTAGCCATCTGCAATTTCTTTTGCAGTGAGTCATTCTAAGCCCTTTGCTCCCGGATGATCTCCTTTAGCTCCGATCTAGGAGAGCTCGCATCAACATCAATGAAATCCGTGTCCCGGCCTCCTGAAGGACCCTCATCATGCATAGGCCTCTTGCCCCTATCCGGGATCTGTACCTGTACCTGTACATGTGCTGAAAAAGAAGGCGAGACCCCTTCCACACCATGTGGAGATAGTACTCGTCGTGTAGCTGCAAACAAGGCCCTGTGGCCTCGCTGATATGTCACATACACTGGAGCATTGACATGCTTGGTCTCGGGAATGTCAAACTGCTGTGAAGGCTTTCTCTCATCATGAATTATCTCTGGAGCTGGCTGAGGTGCTGTAAAAAGGTCATGAGAAATAAAATCCTCCCAAGTGATGCCCTGTTGTGCTAACTGATGAACCACCACGATCTTGATCAAGGCATAATGATAAATACTGTTATGCTGTTGTGCTGGGGTCTTCCTTTGTACAAGAGGCACCATCTTCTCTATGTTGCGAAACATGAAGTATGGAATGTTCATCATACGTACCCTTGTAAAATGCATCAACAAACGGACATGGTATGCATAAAGACGGGAGAATCTGCCCTCACAACTGAAATACCGAATGATGAGTTTCATCAAAGGTGCAAACTGATCATTCAGGTATTGAAAAGGAAAAACTCTACTCAAGTGCCTCATATACCCAGGTTTAACGTATGGCTGATAGTAAGATTTATCTAACTGCTGAAATTTATTCCATTGCTCTCGAACATTGGGTATCCCAATGGCCTCTGCAATAGTCTCTGGTGACAAAATGAAATCAACGCCGGCGAGGTTTACATGGCCATCATGTAAATGTAGAATGAACAAATGAGCTAGCTCACGATGATGCTGGAAGTGTGAAATTAATTCACAATAGCGATAGCATGACTGATGGTGAAAACAATCCATTGCAAGCGGGCAAGCCTACAATTGAACCAAAGAAAAAGGCTCTTCCCTGAGAGGCTTACCACCTTTGCCACCTCCGCGAGACCTTCTTGGCACATTACCCTCTGCTGTAGAATCACTATCATACTGCTGTTCATACTCTGACCCTGTGCCTGACATGGCTTTGGTGTCAAGATGTCTATGATATATATAGTAATATAGGTGTGGTGGAGTCAATTTTCAATGTATACTCAAAACTTTAGTAATTTTTCCACAGCATCAAACAAACCATGCCATAATTAACAATGCTCTGTTTTCAATGAATTGACAAAAAAAGTCCCTTTTTGACAAATGAGAAAAATACAATGTGTGCTCTTTGGAAAGTTTGACTAGGGTGCACAAATGAGTAAGGAGTTGGTTTTGTCATCAATGGAGGATGAGGGACATCTTACTAAACCACCCACATATTTTAAAACAACTTAAAGGATGCCTTTGTTATGAACCTAGGGTTTCATTTTCCCAAAACCCAATACATCAAATCCTGTCTTCGAAACATATATCAAACACCCTAACATTACTAGGCAGCAATAACATGCCTATTTGCAAGCTTGGAGTGAGTTTGGTTGAGTTCTGGGCGCATATACAAGTTTTTCTGTTGCTGAGATTCAATGCACAGCGCGCAACCCTAGTGCGCAGCGCACACTCCTATGCGCAGCGCCTGTGTAATTTTGCACTGGCTCAAACTGCCCAATGCGCAGCGCGCACTTCCTATGCACAGCGCACACCTGTAACACTGTCCACGGGTTTGCAAACACGGTTTTTCGCCCTCCAATACTTGAACATGCTCTTGCTTTGATAGTTGGTGAACAAATAGACTTGTTTTCCCCCTTATGTACAAACAAAATATCTGATTTGATTTAAATTGATTCAAAAACCCACTTTGTAAGGTTTGGCACTTTTCACTTTTGGTCTTTAATACAACATTGCTTTTTGATTTTCTCATGCTTTTCTGAAGTTTGGACTAATAATCTTTTGTTGTTTTTTTGCAGGGATCTAGAATTTCGGCTTAGGAGAAGATCAGAGACTTGCTATGAAACCTTTTGAGATAAAAAACATACAATTATTTACAATAACAATTTTTAGTTCCAAAACAGAGTTTTGGACTAAAAATGTTTTTAAATGCTTTATGAGGAAACATATTAAGTGAAAATCTTTTGAAACCAACCTCATGGCCTGCAGGCTTTTAGTATGTGTATGCATGGGACTCAAAACCCTAGACTCTAGGACTAAAGGCCCTTTTTAACAAAACTAATCATGTATGACAATGAAGGAAATGACCATGTACTTGTATTTTTAGAGAAATTTTGATTAACCCTGCAGGGACAGACATGAGGGAACACAAGACAACTAGACCCCATCATCAGTCAATGGCATGTCCCTAGCGAAATGCAACGAAGTGGAACAAGCGAGACACCTAAAAATGATATGCAAAAGCGAAAAGATCTCTGACGGAGGGCTGTAAGGACCGACTCTAACATTGGCTTCAATGGGGATGGTGGCTCCTTGGGGATGCCAAGAACGGCAGATCTCTGGGAGAGCAGACCAGTACCTTTCATCCATTGGGCGATGGAGTCATTATTTCAACAATTAACACAAAACTTGGACACATTTATTGACTGCAGATTTGAATGAAAACTGAACACAACTCTGACCTAAACTGACTCTATTTTGAAAACTAAAAGGACTGACAAAACTGACTCGACAAATCTCAAATCAACTAACTTTCATCTCCAGAATTATAGCCTTCGCTGCGAGCCCCAGACTGAAGATGAAAGGTCAGTACACATATGCAATAGAACAGAAGTAAAACGATATGTACAATGATGATGAAATGAGCAGAAAATACTCAGAAATGGTATCGCTTTAGCAGCCGACCATTGATCGGCCCTCCAGGACAATCATCTCCATTAATTTCCTTGAGAATAAAAGCGTTCTGACCACGATATGCTGCAATCTTATAAGGACCCTTCCATAAATTTTCAAATTTGCCATGCTTTCCTTTATCTTCATTCCGGGCATCCCACTTCAAAACCACCTCATCCAGCTGAAACTTATCTTTTTTTGCCTTTCTATCATAAATCTTCTTTATGCGCTCCTGCAACTTAAAAGTATTTTGAAATACTTCCTCCCATGTCTGCTGTAAATGAATCGTCTGATTAATCCGCCTCTGCATGGGATCTCCCTCACTACCAGCCTCTTGAAGCAATTTGACTACCAGAATAGCAAGTGAAGTAGGAAAACCCGTGTCCGTCCCGTACACCAACTCGAAAGGAGACATGCCAATAGACTTTTTCTGACTTACCCTATCAGCCCATAGTGCATTCACTAATTTCTTGTGCCAGCCCTTTTTATTGATTTCTAGCAACTTTTTAATGATATTTACCAAGGACTTATTTGAAGATTCCGCCAACCCATTTTCTTGCGGATGGTAGGCGGTCGAATGCCCCAAGTTGATATTGTACTTATAGCAAAATTCAACCATTCTCTTTGACTTGAATGCCGCTGCATTATCTGTGATTAGCTTACTAGGACACCCAAAACGTGACAGTATATTATTTTCAAGAAAAGAAATAATTACCGCATCTGTGGCCTGTTGGGTGGGAATTGCTTCAATCCATTTTGTGAAGTAGTCTGTAGCTGTCAATATCCATCTATGCTGTCCTGACGATGCCGGATGAATTTCCCCTATGAAATCCAAGCCCCACTGCTGAAATGGTGCACTGACCTCAATTGGTTTGAGAGGCAATGGCTATAGTTTCTGCTTTCCTTGAAAAATTTGGCATTCGTGACAATTCTTAACAACCTTATATACATCTGAAAATAACGAAGGCCAATAAAAACCTACCCTTAGAATCTTATTCGCTGTGGTTTTCCAAAACAGATGGCCCCCGCAGTCACCTCTATGAAAATCTTCCACAACTCGTTTGGCTTCCTCCTCTACCAAACAATTCAGCAACATTCCACCAGGGTCTTTCCAATATAATGCAGAATTAAGGATGCAAAATTTAGCAGGTTTCAATTTCAATGTTCTACTCTTATTTCTAGGCATCCTGGGAGGTGAAGACAAATTTTGAAGTACGTATATAATGTCAGCATACCAAGGGGAAGAAACAAAAATATCAGATATCTGATTTACCAGACTCTCCTCATCTTCATCAGACATAGCAGCAATCAAATTTATGTTTAGAACATGCAGATTTGTTTCGGCCATTAATTTGACGAGTCCTTGACCTTTGATCAGCTTGGTTGGTTTAATCTCCACATCATACTCTAACAACGCAACAATCCACTTACCCCGCCTTCCTTCTGGATCTACCTGTACCAAAACATCCTTTACTGTTGCGTTAGGAACATATGTTATAATGTGGGAATGCAATAGATACACACGAAAGTCTTTCAAGGCCTTTACAAGCGCAAGTTCTTGTTTTTCAATGATGTTGTATTTCAATGCTCCGTCCCTTATAATACGACTGAAAAAGGCAATAGGCTTCTCAACTCCATCCCTTTTTTGCATTAGTACAGCTGTCAAAGTGTGCTCAGAAGCAAATGAAAACAAAATGAAGTGTTGTGTGTAATCCAGGCTAATTAAAGTAGGGGCTGAAGAAAGAGCTAACTTTACCAAATTGAATGATTTCACTGCTTCTTCTGTCCACTTTAATTGACTGTCCTTTTTCAGCATGTTCGTGATTTCTCTAAGATGCTTGGCAAGATTTGGAAGGAAATGACGCAGAAAATTTAGTTTACCATTAAATGACTGTATTTCTTTCTTGTTCCGGGGCTGTTCAATCTACTGGATGGCCTGAACACGTGCAGGGTCCACACGAATGTCGTCTTTTGATATGATGTGGCCAAGGAGCTTACCTTCATCCATGGAAAAAAGGCTCTTTTTTGGATTGAGCGAAATGCCATATTTGCTGCACTTTTGAAAAATAATTTTCAAATGATATAAATGTTCCTCATCAGAATTTGAAAACGCAGTTAAATCATCAAGGTAAACAACCAAAAATACATCTTTCTCATTGGCGAAAGCCATTTCCATTGCACGCCGAAAAGTGGCACCTGCATTTTTCAAACCAAACGGCATCTTTGCATAATGAAACTTTCCCCATGGAGTGGTGAACGCGGTTTTGTCACGATCATCTTCATGCACTAAAATCTGATTGTATCCTGAATAGCCATCAAGTAGTGACATCCTTGATGCTCCAACTACTCGCTGCAATATATGGTCCATTTTGGGTAGCGGATAATTGTCTTTTAAGGACACCTTATTCAAATTTCTGAAGTCAATACATAAACGGATCTCACCGGTTTTCTTTCTTACGGGTACCAAATTTGATATCCAATCGGAAAATATGATAGGCACAATGATTCCTGACTTATACAACCTGTTCACTTCTTTTTCTATCAATGGCAGCAGCTTAGGATTGATTCTCCTCAACTTTTGACGGAAAGGCTTCTGATTTGGTTTTATAGGGATACTATGCTGAATGATATTAGTGTCATATGTTTTCAGATCTGAGTAATCCCAAGCAAAAACGTTAGAAAATGAAGACAACAATCGAATATATTCTTCCTTTACCTTTGGTGACAATGACTTTGATAGCTTTACCATCTTGGGATTCTCAGCTGTCCCAATGTTTACCTCTTCAACACCTTTTTCAGTCGGTCTCAATGTCGGTTTGCGGGCCACATCGTCTTGGTCAAACAGCTCCTCCAAAGGAATCAATCCCTTAGGAATAATGTTATCTTTAAGTTGCAGCACATCCATTTGATTTACTTGTATATCAACATTACCATCATCATGTCCTGTATCTATGGAGGTATCTTTAAACTTACCCTTATTCTGCAGAAAATCATTAATCTCTTCATCATCCTGAAAGACTTGCCAACATCGCTGATTATCTGGAATGGTGGGGTGGTGTTTCACATGAATTTCGAATTTGTTGCTGGAATTCATTGGGATTTTTAAATTGCTTGCTGCCTTAGCCAGTGCATCAGCAACACCATTTTGAATGCGAGGCACACATGTCAAAGTATGATTAGAAAAGAGTTTCAAAATATCTAAAACTGCATTTCGATATGCCCTCATGCGAGGATGCTTGGCTTGAAACTCACCCTTCACTTGCTTTATCACCAACTCTGAATCACCATATACTACAATTCTTTTTGCTTTCAGCTTACTAAGAATCTTAAGGCCAGCAATGAGAGCCTCATATTCCGCTTCATTATTAGAATAGTCAAATGCTAGTTTATATGAACAGACTCTCACCTTGCTTGGAGCTTTGTCTTGAGCGGAAAAGGGACTTCGAATCCACACACCAATACCAGCACCATCACTACCTACTGCACCATCAAAATCCATGGTCCAAAGACCATCTTCATCCTCCTCCAAGTGCTGAAATTGTGTTAGCTCTGTTTTTTCTGTTTGCTGCCCATTATCTTCAGCTGTTTGCTCCATAATAGCTTGCTTTTCACTTCTTTCTTTCTGCAGAACTTCTCTAAAATTCTCAGTGATTTCCGGTATATCTTCTGCCTGAACTAATTGACTATCTATCTCATTAAAATTATCAGCAAACAAAACAAATGACTCCAAAGTTGTATGTACATAATTTACAGGATGATTGATTGGTTTTTCTTTGCTTGTTATCATGTATTTCATCTTCTGCTCTCGATATATATTTCTCATTTGACCGAAGACTGGAATTGTAGCATAAGAAAAATCTAAATGTAGTGTACCTTTCAACTTAGCCCCCCAAGACCTTGAAAGTAGCATACCAAAATGTGGAGGAATGTCCGCCACAACCACATCCATCAAGACATTCTTAGCTGGTATTTGATCTAAGCTTACCACCAAGTCCTTGATCAATCCGATACACTTTACACAGCTGGAATCAAATAAACACAAATCATGGTATTTTCTTGTAATATCTAATCCCAACTTTTCCATGATTGCTTTTGGCATCAAATTGTGCGAAGCACCTGAGTCAAACATAGCATTATGTAAAACATACTCATGCAACCTCAAACTGATATAAAAGGGAGGAACATCACTTTCAGGAGACTCACCATATAAAGCAGGCCCAAAAATCAATTCCGGTTGATCATCTTCAACATTTACTGTGTCAAACATGGGATCAAAATTTAGAATTTTGGAGACTTGACCTCGGTAGCTACTGTTTTCCATGATTTTAGTCAAAGGAATAGATACTTTCAGTTTTGAAATTTCGTTCTCCAAACTAAATGCCGAAACCTTTTCAACCTCTTTGACCGGAACTTCTATTTTTTCAGCTTTATCCCTCATTGTGTTTGGTAGCTGATTTACCTTGTCTGTTGATGATGATTTACTTGCTGCAGGATCAATTATCTCTTTTCCTTTCTTTTGTAGTACAGCTGAATCATTTTTTGCTGAAATCTCCTTCTTCTTCTTAACGGGGTTTATGGGCACATCTCGATTTCTTAATGAGTATTGCTTCTATTGGGCGGACAAAGCATTCATGTATCCTCTTTGGTACTCCTCCGATTCTTCTTCAAGTGCTGCATCATTTGATAGAATATAATCCTCATCTTGGTGTGTGGTGGAGCTTTCTACAAATTTCTTCCTCTTCCGTAATATAGGTAGGCAGATCATCAGGAGTAAAGAAATGATTTTCCTCCCCTACAGTATCACCTTCATCATCAGATTCTTGACTAACAAAATTTTGCTGAAGAGGAGTCTTTACCTGCTGCTGAACAACCAGTTCTTGTGTTCTTTGTTCACGCTGCTTAATTCTAAATTGTGGCTGCTACTAACCATGGAAATTAGGATTTCGAATCTGCGGTTCTGGCTTGTCAAGAGTGAGCTTTTCAACCATCCTCTCTACCTTGCGCAGTATCTGATCTGATGTAGAAGCTTCTTCTTTGATGGTCACTCGCTTCTCAGCTTTCATCCTAGCTCTTTTATGATTCAAATTTTCTTCTACACTAATAACAATCTTTTGCATATCCTCTAAGGTAGGTGGATCTCTGTCCCGTAATGAATAAGCCATCTTCGGATCAAAACCATCCGGGAATTTAAGAAGAGCTGATTTTCTAGATGGTCTTAAATCATCCAGAATAGCATTATAAACTGTATTAAATCTAATAACGTAGTCTTGGACAGACTCACCATGATTGCGTTTAATATCGTTATACTCAGCATTGATCTGGAGTGGATCTTTTCTGATTTCCCAATGATCTAGAAACTGTTTATGAAGTTCAGCCAATGTAGGTACACTTCTAGCTCCCAAGCCTCTGAACCATTTTCTTACCTCTCCTCTGAATGTTTGCACAAACAATCGCATAGTTACATCCTCCTCATCAATCTCATGTAAATCAAAAAAATATGCCATTCTGTCTATGTGTTGCTGAGCAGACACACCTTGAGGAGTGCCATCAAATATAGGAATCTTACTCTGATAATCCACGGGCATGTCATGGAATTGTTGAGGTAAAGCAAGAGGTGCGAAATGAGCAGCCATTGCTCTAGGTGGATTTAGTCTAGGGGTTGTTGGTGGAGTGGGTGTAGCTGTAGTATGAGGAGTATGCGGAGGTGTATGCGGAGGAGAAGCGATGTGGGATGAAGGAAGGGAATTGGATGCAGATTTTGGATAAGTAATTATAGGTTGCAGGGGAATAGTGGGAATGAAAGGTGGTTCAGTAGGAATTTTCGAAGCGGAAGCCGTGACAGTAGATCCAATATTTGCAGATGCAGCTTCTAGGAAATCAACAAGATTTGCAGCTTGGATGTTGCTCTGAAGGTGTCTCAAGATAAAATTTTTAATTAATTTATTGTGTTTTTCAAATTCAAGATCTGCAGCAAAGTCAGGATTTGGAAGAAGAGAATCAAGTGTTCTTTTGGAGTTGGTTTTAAACAGCGACAATTCAAACTTCTCGTCAAAGTCAAGTTCTTCAAGATACTTAAAAATTGCAGGACAAGAATTAGACTTAAACACAGGAATTATGGGACCTTCTTGTCGGCGTATTCTCGCAATCAGATTTGGGTTTTCATAAATGGGAGGAGGATTTGGATCAGGATTTAATCTTGTGTATCTTCTTGAAGCCAGTGTGGAATTATTTCGAACTAGCAAAAGGACACAAACAATTTTCAGCCTATCAATGTCCAAACTCAATCATCCAAGGTCTAGAACGAATAAATATACTGGGGTAAATTTCAAATCAAGTGCTACATTCACAAGCTCACCAGAGATTGACTGAAGCAGCGTTTATCTACTTGCGCTTATGCATAGCAAAAGCGTTTCGAAGGCTACCTGGCATAACTTCAGACTCCGTCTAAGGCTCATGCAGCAAACACATCAACTAGCAAACAATATCAATTTTTTCTCCCCAGTGGAGTCGCCACTATGTTAATGCTCGAATCTGCCTCAGGATGAGGAAGGCAAAACTCAAGGCAACATCAAACCAAGCTCAGCCTCGTAGCTAGCCCTACGAGGACAGGAGAGGGCTCT
>APFE030657513.1:2461-22882 GCA_000404065.3 Pinus taeda
TTTAACGAGCTTGAACTATGCACTAAAACTGCTCGTGGCGGGTTTATTTTTTAACGAGCTTGAACCTTGCGGTAACACTGCTCGCCAGTCATATGATAAGGATGTCTCATTCAAGATGCTATTTTGAATGGGCTTACATCTTTAAAGCTTTGCCCCGAATCCTTTCTTTATGCAAGCTAGGAAACAACTAGCCTTACAGGTTTAAAGGGTTAGAGGTCCTAAAAATTTAAAAAAATAAATAGCCGCTCTTCACTTGCACACGGAAAGGTTTGCATGCCCCCAGGTATAGCAAAAAATTCCCAGGTTACCATGAAAGTTCTATTCGCGTAGCAGATAAAATGGTTCCTTGGCGATGTCTACCAAAATAGACAAAGGGGAGTGGCGTAGAGATACTCCACTCACATAACTTTAACGAAGGGATCTTATTCTAGCCTAATCCCATTTTCCTATAAGGATGGGTTCGTCAGACTAGTCATATATCCTCCGCGGAAACCTACTCTATACCCAAGGTTTTCCTGCCGAAACAGACCAGGGTGCATGCCCCCTAGGTTTCAGTCACATCCTCCTTAATCACTCGCGCTCATCAGGTGGACGGATTGGAAATCGATGAGACATTCCTTGTGTGAAAAGACCATTTAGGGATGGCATTTGACTATTTGCGATGTGTGAACCGGGGAATGACATTTGGTCTACGAGCTTGACCATTTTGCCTTCGTGTGGGGAAAACACTTTAATCTAAAGATGTGAGGGAGACAATGGCTCCCATGCAATAAATATAGTTGATCCAAGGAGTAGATTATAATCCAAGGGTCCTTGAACTACATCATTGTTTCATGTGAATGGTTTTCCTTCTCAAAGTAATGGGGCACATTGGAATGGATCCTTAAAGTCGACTAGTTCCTTTGTGAAGCCTGTTAGTTTCTCAATTTCAGGCAAAAAGGCTGATAGCGAAACCAAGCGGGGGGGGGGGGGGCTTTTTCCAAGCAGTTGAGGGAAAGGATACTCACAGGAAGCCCCTTCATCGATGATTGGTACCAGCCATAACCATTATGTAAGCTTGTACAATGATTTTGAATGGTACACTAGTTGGTAAACGGGGTCTGCCTAGTAGATTCCAATCGAAGGAAACGACTAGGTTGCTTGGTGGTGGGACTGAATAGACGGCTGGATATGACTCTAATGAACTTCCTTCCTGTGATAAAGGAATGGGAGGACTGCCCCTAAGTTCATCGGAGTCTGTGTTTATGAACAGAATTTGAACGGTGTCATTCTCTTTCTCTTCAGTGACGGTATCATTCGAAGATGAACACTCTGAAGGCAAGACCGGGTCAACTGCCGTCTCGACCTTTTGACTTTCATTTGGTATGGGTTTAGAGGGTTCATTTTCAATGATAGACGCTTCGACTGACCACAATGATCGGCCAGCCGAATTTCAACCGGTGGAGGACTTGGCAAGAGTTTTTTATATCCAGGAGGAAGCCGTAGCGGTGAAACAGGACGGTCATCCAAAACTCTTTTAGCCTCGTCAAGGAAGGGACAACGGTGGACGATGTGATTGCCTTCACACAACTTACAAGGAAATATGGGATTCCTTTTTTGTCCATGTGCTTCGCTTTCACTGGTTGATGGTGTGCATTCAACATGATCATCAGAGGTTGATTACACCGGATTGTGCAAACGAGGAGACCAGTCCCTTAAGATCCGAGGGAAGCAGGGAAAATCTTGATGAAAGTGGTCTCCATTGCAAATGACACAAGGAGATTTAGGTTTCAACGGTGCGGTGTGAGGATTTTCGCTAGATGACGTTTGGTTGCTCCCTTTTGATTTTGGTTCCTTTTTCTTCTTTTCCATTTTCTCTTTCTGCTTCTTCTTCTTCTCAGTTACTTGATTTTTAGCTTTATCGGCTTTATCAAGCGAGGAGGAAGGAGGAGAGGGAGAATCAGACGAAGTAAAAGGTTGGGAGGCAACTCTAGTGTCATCTAGTTGCCGACTTGACTGTTTAGGAATTACGAGATTCTGAACGATAGAGGTAGAGAAAAGCCAGACATGCAAACCAATTGTCAACCCTGGAAGTGACAAAGTGGCCATATGGGGTGCACCAACATCTCCCCACGAGGAGAAGGGACTAGGATTTCCTCCAGGGGGAAATCCTTGGTTGGTAGACTCCATTTTCTCAACCTAAAGACCAACGAGGGAATTTGTGATGTTATTCTGATTTAAAATAATTTTTTAGACGCTTTGACACAACTTGTTTTTTCAATTTTAAAGAGTCGAGAAAAAACAAAAGATGACTCTAGTTGCCTTCGATTTTTATTGAGCCTGAAGTGAAAAGTGCTCAGAGGACCTTTTCCTTTGAGTCTGAAAAGGAGAAAAATGGACTTCTCTGGAGATCTAGGCAGAGGGGATTACCAAACCAATCGCAAAACTACAGAATACTTTTTACGGTACGACAGTCAATCTTCCCGAATGCTGTGCTCAGTGCATTGCAATCGATAGGGTGGCAGAAACGACTTCCTAAGGATAAAGGATGCAGCCTATTGTGGTCTCCCAAAATATACTCGACGGTACATGGGAGCACAAGTCCATACTAGCACTTTTTGTCTCAGAGTGGAGGAATCACCCAACCAACAATGAGAACAACAGTTACCAGGTTTTACAATGCTGGAATACGTCTCTAGCCTAGACCTCTAGATGTTGTGCATTAGGTTCCAAAGCATTGTTAGATTCATTAAATTTATTTTAAGTTGATCTTGCTTAAAAATTTTCTTTTCAGGTTCACTGCGTGATGTGTATATAATTCCTAAAATTCAGTCTAAGATGATAAACAAACGTTTAATCTTCTATTGGCAATGAAAATCCTAGCTACTAAGGAAAGAAAGTTAAGAATCTTTCTGCAAAGAGCAATGAGCACACGCTAAATGCACTGTCCTAAATCAAACCAAGCAGTCAAAATACAAATGCACATGCATGTATTTGTTTTCAGCCTTCTTAATGTATGAATGATGATAAGAAAGCTATGTGCAAATCTGAACTATTTTCAAAGCGACAGTACTCAACAAATTCCTTTTCAAAATGAAGTGAAGGTAAGAGAGACACTTTGCAATTTCAAAATGAAAATTGCTTTTCGACACTTTAAAAACTATTAATTCAAATCATATGCAATAGTAACTGTATAATCAACTATCATAAACAATGGGATTGTCTTCTAAAACTGAAAATGACAACTACGACACTTTCAGATCCAGAAATGACAGTTCGACTATGCTACTTTTTTGCAAAAGAGAACTGAAAATGATGCACAATACACAAAAACACTTACATTTCTTTGCACTAAGGAGGCGGAATAATGTAAGAGAGGGGGGTTTTCACAGAGATACACTGACTATAGACAGCAAAACTCCTGAATAGGACTGAAAACAGTGAGAAAAAAACCACAGTCTAAAGGTAAAGTTAACCTTCCCTAACCATCGCACCTGTCACACTGTGAATTCAGTATGCAGCACACCTACTGCACTCGGGAAGTGCGATGCATATAGTCTGCCTTGAAGGCAGGGTGCGATGGTACCAATGCGAGACTTTAAACAATTTTTTACTCACAGTTTGCAATTCAATTCAGGGATTTAGATCGAGTAAGTAATGTTCAGTATATGTAAAACACAGGGGTGATCTAAAGAGGTTACTAGAGCCACCACTTAGGGCAATTAGATTGTTTGCAGATCGATTATTTAATTCATAAACAAAACCCGAAGATAGACAGAAGCAACATTGATCTACTCTGCATTTGTATAACAAATGCAGTTCAAAGGCTAGCTGGCTTGGCTTCAGGCTTCGTCTGTAAGTTTATAAAAGAAACAAAGATAGATAGCTAACAAACAATCTAGTCGCTCCCGAGCGGAGTCGCCATTTTGTTACTGGGAATAGTGTCCACTCGGATGCTGCTATTCCCACTAAGACTGGTAGCTATCTTAGAAACAAACAAGTAAAGTCTACTTTCGTTTTCCTTTATGAAAATAGACAAGAGGGGAACCAAGGATACCAACCTTAGTCTTGCGCTTTGATTTCCTCTCCTTCCTGATAGAGCTTTGCTGCTTCTTCTTCGTCTGCCCAGCTTCAAATAGCACCTGTGGAATCACAACAATATACTACTATCGAAGAACAAGGATCTATATTCATAAATAACATAGGACCAGATGTGTGTTTACCATACAAATGCATATATAAACAAGTACACAAGAATATGGAGGAAAACTTGAATAACTTTATTAAGATGAAAAGTAGCAAGAGGATTACAACCATATGTTCTGACCCAGCATCATCTTCCATCTTAGAAAGCCCTTCTTCACCTCAAGCAAAGCTTAGATCACCCAACACATGAATGTACACCAAAAAACCAACAACACTTCTCTATAAGATACAAAATTCCAGCACTGGATCTCTTTGTGATGAGGGATCCATATATAGATGATTAATAGGGAGGTGAGTCATCTTCTGGATCTTGATTAGTTGTCCTCTCTTGATAGTTCCTACTTCCACTTGGAGAATGATGATCTCTTACTCATCCCTGGTGAAAACAGAGAGGCAAGTGTCAGAGGGGAAGCTTCTGGAAGATTCCATGATCTTCCACCTCGCATTTTGTCCTTGCCATTTGTCCATTCCTGACCATCGCACCCTACAGAGGAGAAATTCAGTATGCATCGCACCTTATACACTGGGAAGGTGATATGCATCGCACCCTCTGCACTGGGTTTTCAGTATGGTCCAGTTTTGACCATTTATGAGCAGTTTTCAGTGGAGAACTGCTGGGAGATGATGTAATTAGTTGACCTTGTTCCTTTAGGCAGTGAAGCAACACTTTTAGGGACTTAGGAGTCCTCATTTTATGGACATTTATGATTGGGGTTGAAGTGCCCAAAAATGTCTATAACACACTTATGAAACATTCCAAGCAGAATTCATCTCCTAGACTTTCTGTGTGGATGACCAATGTCTCAAAAGCTGCAATGTATTCTTTTACTGTGCCTGTCTATCAGAGCTTAGTTAGACAGTCCAAAAAATTAGATTCTTTGTCAAAGCGGTCACAAAGAGATTTTCAGAACACCTGCCAAGTTATGTTCCCGGGATAGCATTTGACATGACACTGCCACCATTGCCATCTCTCTTGGTCCAACTAAAGGGAACCCACACGTAGCTTAGTTGGATCATCGAGGATATCATTTAGAATAAAATATTGTTCCATTTGTGCTACCCACACTGTTGGATTAGAGCTATCAAATTTATACATGTCTAGCTTGGGTGGCCGAGGGTGGGAATGTTTGTGATTTCCATGGAAGTGAGTATGATGGCTAGATTCGCCTTCAAGGTATTAATCAATACTATGTGCCTCCTGATGCAACCTCAGCATGCTCTTAGTGATGTTTTCATTGAATTGTGAAATTATCTGCAGATCTTCCTGGAAAGTATCCAACCTTTTTTCAAGGCGTTTGATCTTCTCATTGGCCATGACTTGAGCTTTGGTTTCTACCATACATAGATCTCGGTCACCTGATGTTACTTCAAAAAATTTTGGGACCACCAGAAAATTGAAGCTAGCAAGTGAATGGCACCACAACGATTAGCTCGTTGTGCTGAATCTTATGGGATAAGTCTCTTGTAAGCATCCCAGGAAGGCCTCAAATTTTTTTATTTTTATTTTTAACTCCCCGCTGATCAATACTATAGTGACCAAATTTTAGAAAAATTTATCCTGCCCAATGTCCTACGAAAATATGGCCTAGACTATAGCATCCACAAGCCTCATTGCGCAGAGGTTCATATTTGTCTGCGAAACCCCAATGGCTGAATGTGAGTTGGACTGCGGCGGCAGAACCCCAACTGGTCGATCTAATTGGTGCGGTAGCAACATAACCCCAACTGCTAGATCTGAATTGTACTACTGTGATAGAACTCGAATTGGTAGATTTGATTGGTGCAATAGTGACAGAACTTGAAATGCTAGATCTAAATCATATTGCGGCGGTAGAACCCCAAGTGGTGGATCTGATCTGACAAATAAGATAATGGGCGATCTTCGGAGAGTTGAGGGAACTATGGTCACAAAAGAGTGTCAGGTGCTACAGATCACAATATACATAAGGGTCCAACAATAGTACTTGGCCCAATTTTTCAGGGCACTAACTAAGGAGGATCAATTATACCCTTAGTCGTACTACCCAACTACCCTATCGTACGCGCGAGTAATCTCCCCGAGTGTTGTTCTCAGTGTACTATAACAACAAGATGGCCGATGGCTTATCTAAGGTGACATTTCAAGTGAGCCTAGGGGGCTTTTGATATACCCAGAGGGTATGTCTAAGTGCAGTCTGTGCACAGTTCTGTCTAATGCACTACTACTCGAAGGGGTACCCACAGGTTTTACAAGGGATTCCAATAAGTGTGACCACCTCTTGTATTTCATGTGTGCATGCCTCCCAAAATTTGCAAGTTTATGCGCTCAACGACAGATCTTGTGGTTTAAAGACACCAGAACATGTCTCTAGCCAAAAAAAAAAATCTACCAAAAATGGAGGTACCACCAGCCATAGAAAGTGCTCTGATACCACTTGTTATGCTCTTGACCTATGATAAATTCTAGAATACCAAATATATGAAGAAATACAACCTAGAACACATAATAAAATGAGAAAAACAACCAGTATTTTATTATTCAGAGTTGAAAGTAATGTTCACTTGTCTCTTTGAGGGAGCAAACTCCAACAGAGCAGACCTTGATTACAAAATAAGACTCGATGATCTTTCCCTTCTAACTACGACTATTTATAGCTAAATGATCTTCAACAACCTAATGACTAGTGGTCCTTTGATTACATGGGTTAACCACTTTATTTATTAATTACAACCCGTTTGCAACTAACTATGGTCCCTTTCTTAAATGCGGGTCAACCACTTACCAATATTAATATAATCTTTATTGACTCTTTAACTAACTATAACTATGACTCGACCCTATTGGGTTTATTACATAAATAAAGGGGTTAGGGTTGGACCCTAACATGCAGGAACTGTTGGTACAAGAACTAATGGTGCAGGAACTGTGGGTACAGGAACTATTGGTACCTGCCACAAAAGATCCTAACATTAATGACATTTTCACATTAAATACTCTTCAAATTAACGAAAAAAGAAGAGTTCATAGATCAACAATTGTCAGCTCTAAACGCCTCTAAATAATAACTTAATAATGCATAAAAAGAATAATAATTATTACAGACACTTAGTACAGGCATTAAATTATTCAGTGAAGTCATGAAAATTTGGACAAAATGGAGGCTCAACAATGTGTCATTATATGTGCAAGTTGTTGATACAAACAAGGATATGTCATGATGAAAGACCATCACAAAGGTATTTTTTATTTAATGTTCATTTTCTATTTTTGAACAATATCTAGATGGTCTAATGCATGTCTATGAAAGGAAGAGTTATAGATGTCATCTACAACTAACACTAATGTGGTAGGATGAATGATCCAGAAGGAAACATGATGCAAAGAAGGTATCAAGGTATGAAGGAAAGGCCATATATGCACTAATGGATCACTTTCCAATGAAAGAAAGGATGACATGACTGACATGAATCATGAATGAAAGTGATGGATGGTTGCTGCCCTATGAAGAAGTCCCAAAAAGATGAAGACTCCAGAATAAATAAAAAGAAGTTCATGAAATCGAAAGGAGGAGCTTTTCAAGTAGTTAGTTGTCCCATGATCTCCACCTAATGAGCTACTGGAAGAAAGTCTCTAGTCAAGAGGGAGCTTGGTCAACTCCCTAATTAAGAGGGAGTTTGGGTAAATTCCTTTTATAGGAATTGGTACATTGCTTCAATGGAATGGGAATATCCTCCTTAATTGAGAAGTAAAGATAAACACATCATTATTGCCTTCACCTAAGAAGATATATTGGAGGATTGGGTAAGAAGTTGACATTCGATACTCTTTGAGGATGTGGTATGGAATCCAATATAAGAGTAGTCGTAGAGGACCTATATTCTTTGAGGACTCAGAATCCAAGATAAGAATAATCCTAGTGGAACATACTTTGAAAGAACCCGAGTGGGGTATTTTCAAAGAAATGCAATGATGAGGGTGTCTATAAATCATTGGTCTCGTTAACATTGTGCTTTGATATCGTGGAGAGATAGAGTTGTTAGTCAATGCCTTGCTATGTGCAAATGCTAGATGGTATGATGATATACATATGGCTTAGAATCTGACTCTTCTTATGAGAATTCCAAAGATTGAGAATGTCCAAGTACCTTGTATGGATTATGAGCACCTCCCTAGTTAAGAGGGAGTGTTGAAACATGTAACTAGGTTTGGTCTTCACAATCACATATGTAATCGTGATATTATGTATTTAATGAAAGGAGAAAGATAAATTTATTATTTGTATTCTTAAGATATGGGTTCATGCTCAAGGGAAATTTATTTTTAGTTCAAGCACCCATTGAGTGCTTCTAGGTTTTCCATAAAGTCAATTGAGTCATTTTCATGTATTGAAGACCCATTTGGGCATGATACATATTTTAAATGTAATAAAAGTAAATAAAGGAAAAATAATAACCATGGATGATGGGACACTTATTCCAAGTTGAATGTTGGGAAAAAGCCTAGTGATGGGGATCACTTTAGATTGTTTATGGCTAAGGAAATTGCTAAAGCTTTGGAAAGGAAAAATGGAATTTTTGGCACATTTATTTATGAAAATAATGGGAATTAGCAGAAAAAGGAGGTGAAAGGTCACAGGTTCCATGTGAGGAGGAAAATGAAGGAAAATGAAGAAAATAGAGGCCTTATTCATAAAAAGGCTTCTGAGGATCAATTGGTAGCCTTTTGTCAGTTCATTTTTGGAGCTCTCTCATTATTCTTTCTCTCTCTCTCATACTCTTGAAGACTTAGAGTTTATTGGAGCACTCTTGGTGGGTATGGCATACTTGGATTCTTTGAGCAAGAAGGAAAAGGAAGAGTAAGAAAATGCAAGAAGGAATCATGATTAGTAGCTACATCAGATTTTCTTGTAGGTACCGAGTTGCATGTATGATTTCATCACTAGTTTGGCATGCATGGCATATGCATGTGGATTCTTGGTCAAGGTCTGTCATTGGCGTGGAAGATTGCCTAGATTGACAATGAATTGCCTAGTCTTGCCATATCTTGGGTAGCCATGGTGATTTTTGGTTTAATTTCGTTGTTTGTTTTTTGGTTGGTTCTCATGTTTCCTTATCTTAGGTTGAGTTATTAGTTCCTGGAAGCCCTGGTTGGACAAACACTGTAGAAGCCCTGTAATATCTTAGGTTGAGCTACTAGTCCTGGAAGCCTTGGTCAGACAAAAGCTTTGGAAGCCATTGGTGGGTTGAGTGACTAGTCATGGAAGCCTTGGTTGGAAAATCGCTTTGGAATCTCAATGGCTTCTGTGGGTTGAGTTACTAGCCCTAGAAGCCTTGGTTGGAACAAATTCTTTAGAAGCCCTAGAAGGCTTGGATGGAGACCAATCTGATGATGGCTTTGTGATGTCCGAAAGTGCAGTGGAATCATTTTTTGATGGGTTGAGGGGGATGGCCTCTAGAAGCCCTGGGTGAGTTTTGATTGATGTGTTCTATGAGATCCCACATTCATGCTTGGAATATGGCATGGGGGTGAATGGCTGAAGAGAGATTTGGCTCAGCCATTCTATGGCCGGGTGGAACATGGAAGTCCCATCCCGAGTTTGGATTTTGCATCATTAATGAAATATTATTTCTCCTTGTATTTATATGAGAATTTTGATGGATTATATGTGGTCTATATGATTTTACTTTCATGAGTATTTTTGTTTCTATTATGCTAGTTATATATGTGTTTTTATGACAATATCCATGTATGGATTTCATCTTGTTTTTACTTGTAATTTAATGATCAATGTATATATGACCTAATGGATGGAATGGTAGTAGATGTGTTGAGGCATCAATATCTCTTAATGATTCTCAACTAAGTATGAGACCCCTATGCTCAGAACTGTTATTTACACTTGTAATTTACATATTCATGATATGTTTGAAGAAATGCCTATCATGGCTAGTAGGGGTCCATTTAAGGTCTTGAACAAGTATTTTATTTAGTAATGTCATTTCCATGTTAATTTATTGTTCTGAAGAGATGGTTCAATTATGGGCAGTGACCTGGGCTCTGGGCCTAAACAAATTGACTCAAATCTTGGGGATGCTAGCATAGCACTGACTAAATGTGTCTCTGGACATTGGCAGACAATCCTATGAGAGAAAATTTGGGTTTGTATATGTTGTCATGCCTATAGCATGACAGTGATTAAGGATTAATTTTTCTAAAAGTTCAGTGGGACCAAATGGAAGGTTGTCTAAAGTGTTGAATTGGTTCCTGAGGGTCCTGAAGCTGATGTTGAATGTTTGCATGGTGTGTTTTTGTTGGTTCCACTTCCTTAATGTGACATAGGAGGTCCAATCATATCATAATGGTGTCTCATCGCATGTTTACCCTGGCTGGCCAATTGCTTGGGTAGATTTGGGAGGAGGGTGTTATAGAGTGGTACTAGAGCATGGTTCACCCCTCAGACTTGATGGGCTATGTGTTGGTCATGCATGCATGTCATTTGCATGTGTGCCTTTAACACTTGCGTTCCATGTGCTTGTTGCATTTGCATAATGTTGTTCATGATTGTAGTGATGTCGTCATGTGAAGCATGAGGTTGTTGTAACTTGTGGAATGAAGTGTCATGAGTGTATGACTAGTTACATATTGTTATATCTTTATTATATGTATCATTTTGTATGCTTCGTTACATTCTCGTATGTTTGGTTACATTCTTGTATGCTTGGTTACATGTATCATTCTTGTAGGTTGGTTACAAGCATTATTCATTTATGCTTGATTAAATGTGTTTATACATGTGTGTGGTTGATTACGCATTCCTTATGCATGTTCATGTTTTCATGTGGTCATCAAGTGTACAGTGATGTAGTGGTTGTTGTCATGCATGAGGTCATATTATGGGTTGTTGTGTAGGCCATGCATTAACGACTAGACCCTATCTAAAATGATGGTTGCATGGTCATATGCTTATGATTTATGCTTTTATATGCATGATTATGTTATACATGTATCATGTTGATATGTTGATCTTGCAAAAAAGGTATCCTCCCCAATCTATACTAAGGTATGTTGGTTTATTGTGATTTGGTTTAGCTAACCTGATATACATTGCAAGAAGAAATATCAAATGGCTAGCAAGATGGTTGACTACAAAGACTCTCCCTATGAATCAAAAGAGAAGTATAGTGTTGGGAACTCTTCGGATTTGGTAGTTACAATGAGAATCTTAAAGGAATAAATAAGTAGTTGTAAGGCAGATAATGATAGAATCATCTAGGCACAGGAGAAACAACGAGAGGTAAATGCAGTGATACTTCAGAGTTTGTCATATTTGCAGTGACAGGGACCATGATAGATCAGCTATGAGCAGGAGGATAGAACTAATGGGGCATATGGTAGTTGGTCACAGGTCATATAAAGATGACAAGGTCAGAGGTGGGATATTTTTGGTCACTCTGGATAGGAGAGGGGATAAACTCAGTTATTATTCTAGTTATGATTCAAATAGGAATCATGATCGTCATTGTTATCATCCTTACAGGAGGAGTGCCAGGGGATATTTTCTAGATGAGTTTAAGAAAGCAAAGCCACCAAAATTTGATGGAGAAATGAAGAAACCACAGGTTGCATAGGCATGGTTCTTGGCATGTGAAAATTCTTCGGGTTGCATGACTATTCAGAGAACCTGAAAACTAGAGTGGCTACATTGAGTCTCAAAGGTAAAGCAAGCATTTGGTGGGAAGATGTGAAGAATGTCAGATGTATTCATGTGGAATATTTGACTTGGAGTGAGTTCGAGTGGCTATTCAAGAAGACGTATTTGTCATAGAGATACTTTGACGACAGGGCAAAATAATTTTATGAGCTAAAGATGGGATTGATGATTGATGATGAATACACTAGCAGGTTCTCGAAGTTGCTAAATTTGTGCCTTATCTCACATAGGCAAAGGCCAATATTCATAGGTTCATTAGTGGTTTACCGATGGCATTCAAAGATAGGATCGATTTCAATGAGCCTAGATCATTGGAGGAGTCCATTCGAAATCTAAGGCATTGTTGTGAAAATTTGAAGCGTAGGTCTGAGACTAAGCCAGACTGGAGAAGTAATACGAATAACAAGGGAAAATGGGACACAAAGTGAGCAAGGCCTCAAGATACAGGTAATAAGGAGAATGTTGCACCACCTAAGAAGTTCAATGCATCAGATAGAGGACAAAGAGATCGATCTGAGGAGCAGAATAAGGACCTCGTGTGGTGTTGGACTTGTGGGGGAGATCATCGCACGAGGGGTTTTCCACAGTACTAGAGTGGTATGCCTTATATATACAATGCGTAGGAGAAAGAAAATGTTGGGGATGTTGGTCAAAGTATTCCACATATTTATGCAACATTGGATAACAAACAAGCAGAGCATCAAACATCTATCATTGAGATGGACAGTAATATTTGTGATCAAGTTCGTTGGGTTCATACAATGTGTTGTTGGGCACGGATTGGTTGTATCTTCATAGAACGAAGGTGGATTGTTATGAAAAATCCATTGAGTGTGTTGATGACAATGGGGAACTAGGATTCTTACAAGGTAAGAATAAAGCTACATCATTTAGGATGGTGACAACTATGTAAGAAAAGCGCAATCACAGAAAAGGGTGTAAGTTATTTGTAGTGCATATTTCTAGTGATAAGGGTAAGGAAGTTGAGGATGTAGATGTGTTGAGAAAGTACCCAATTTTATAGTAGTTCAAGGATGTATTTCTCAAGTACATTACAGAGTTTCCACCTTGTTATCGGGAAATCTAGTGTCCACTCGGAGCTGCTAATCCCACTAAGACGGGTAGCTATCTTAGAAACAAACAAACTAAAACTACTTTCGTTTTCCTTTATGAGAATTAGATGAGAGGGGAGCAAAGAATACCAACCTCAGTCTTGCGCTTGGTCCTTTTGCTTGTTTCCTCTCCCTTCTGACAGATCTTTGCTTCCTTGCTTACCCCACTTCAAAGAGGACCTGTAAAGTCAAAGCAACATAACACTATCAAAGAACAAAGATCTACAATCATAAAAAATATAGGACCAGATATATATTGACCACACAAATGCATATATCATCAAACATACAAGAATGTGGAAGAAAACTTGAATAGTTTTATTAATAGAAAGAGTAGAAGAGAGGATTACAACCCATTGATCTAACCTTGTGTCATCCTCCCAGCATTAAATCCCTTCTTCACCTCATGAAAATCTTAGATCACCCAACACTATGATATTCCAACAAGAAACCAACAACACTTCCTTACCAAATACAAGATTCCATCCTCTGGATCTCTGGAATGAGGGATCCATATATAGATGTTTGCACGGGGGTGAGTCAGCTTCTGGGATTTTGATTAGTGTCCTCTCTCTGATAGTTCTTGGTTCCACTTGGAGATTCATGATCTCTTACTCATCCCTGGGCGAATTTAGAGAGACAAGTGTCACAGGAGAAGTTTCTGGAAGATTCCAAGATCATCCACCTTGCAAACTGTCTCTACCATTTATCTACTCTCACCCATCTTACCCTACAGAAGGGCTTTCCAGTATGCATCGCACTTTTTGCACTGAGCAGGTGAGATGCATCATACCCTGAGCACTAAGCAGTCTGTATGGTCCAGTTTTGACCAATTCTAAGTAGTTTTCCATGGAGAACTTCTAGGAGATGATGTAATCAGCTGACCTTGTTCCTTTAGGGTATAAAACAACACTTTTTGGGACTTAGAAGCCCTTGGTTTATGGACATATATGATTGGGGTTGCAGTGCCCAAATATGTCTATAATAGTTGCCTCCTAAAGCATGAGGTCGAAAATCTTTTGATGTGGGGTGAAATGCTTTATCATGAGGATCTGAGGTTTTTCGAACTGGAAGGTGACCTGTAATAAGATACAATACAATACATTATCTTCATAATATTTTCATGATCTAGTTGAGGTGGGCATCCCCAAGCTCAGCTTTATAAATTCATTTCATGTACATAGGATAGACAACCGTCTGTGTGGTAGACTGATGATTCTGATAGAGCCATCATTCTTTGATTCGAATGATTATCTGTGCAGCAATGATGTACATTTGATGTCTTTATTTTCTTGAATATATCGCAGCCCGGATAGATGAAACTAGATCCGAGGTCTTCAAACTCATTCAATCTTCGCCCAAAGTAGTGGTCGATCCATGTGAAAGATGTTCTAAAGTCGAACATGGAAAGACATCGCCTGATTACCAGCCAATAACGTAAGCTATTAATAGGCGTGTGAGGAATCATCGATAATTATGATGACCCTCAAGGTACGACAGTACAATTCACTTGGTGTGAAAATGGGACTTGGCGTCGAACACCACGCAAAATCTTTCGGTCGAAGGCCATTGATGTAAACCTGTCACTGAAAGTGAGAAACTTGCCATTGAGGCATGCAAGCTTCAAAGTACTGAAAGGGTTGTTCCTAGGTCGACTTCTTGGATAATGAGCTGTTGTCGACAAGAAGTGACCTGTTGTAGGAGGGCCTTAATGAATCCCACATCTACAACATGGAATGGAGCAAATGAATTTGTGGAGCTGAAAATGATCTGATGATACAAGGTTCAGGGGTGGCGGTCATGAAAGAATGGAGTGTGAATGTATTGCAGCGGATGAGACACAAAATGGGTTGGTGAATTCTCTGAGCGACTTCTCTTGAACATATCAGCAACACTGAAATGGATTGGTAGCGTTAACCCCAAAGATGGATGGTACGATGGACCAATGGTAATATGACCGGTGAATGGAATAAACCAACCCGACTCAATCATGGTGATGGAGTGAAAGTGTCATGTTCAAGAGCGACTTTGCTACAAATAAAGTTTCTTCAAGTTTTCTTCCCAATTTTTCCCCAGTCATTGCTGACCAATACCTCTTTATTTTTATCAAGCTTGAGGAGGATAACATATGCTTGTTCTATAATTTTCCCTTCGAGCAAACCCATCGCTATGCTTTAACAAGCCTAGCGACAGTGAAACTCGTTCTTGTCTGCATGGACAAGTTTGTCGCTATTGGTTTTAACGAGTTTAATGACAAAGATAACTCGGTCCTTTTTCAATTTTAGAGAGTCTGAAAAAGGGATGGAAAGGGAAACTCCGGCAATCCTTTTTCATCATATAATCCCTTAAGTTCGAAAAAGTATAAAACAATACAAAAGGGATGAATTTTCGATAGTTTTAATGAGCCGAACAAGACAAGCGCTCGATCGTTTTGTGTAATAATCCCTCAGGTCCAAAAAGATTAAAATCTAGAGGAGGGATAGCACTTCCGATAGCTTTAACGAGCTGGAGAGGCCAATTGCTCGACAATATTTTCATATTTTACGAGTCAGATGAAAAGAGCTTAAAGGAGACTCGTTTTTTGAGGAACGAGTGATATTTCGAGGTAGCAGCTGATTCCAGGTAAGGTTTGGAATTTTCCAATCATGGCAGTGTCACAAGGATGGCTAATAGAATCACTCGTTGCAGCTTTTCCTCAAAAAAGTAAACAATCAAATGGAGGCGTATGATTGGCTAAACTCTGGGGGGGACATTTGCTCATTGCTTAGGTTTAATTTTTAACGAGCTTGAACTTCACATAAAACTTGCTCGTGATAATGGTCATTGATATTCAATTCACCATTAACACTATGTTCTTTTGAGAGTCGTACTGCCTGTTCAATCGCTCCATCAAACTGATTAGAAATGATAATTTATGCTTGAAAAATGAGTTAAAATACAAATACCTTACTTGAATTACATAAAAAGTAATTTAAAAGTAGTTTTTACCCCTCATTTTACCATTTCATTTGAATTTGGGACTGTTGGAACTTTGGAGGTGTTTTCCTCTTTGATTTTCACTAGTTATTTTGGGAGATTCTATGGACGATTCTCGGTGCCATCTGGACTATGTAGGAGCTAAACCTGAGCTCTTCATCTGCATTCCTTCCCTTTTGAATTCTGAGCATGTTTCCCTGCTTTTATGATCCCCTAGGGTTTGAAAAATTTGCTCTGGCCCCATCGCACCCTTTCTATATTGAAAGGTGCGATGCATACTGGACTGGTTATTGGCCAATTAGTATGCATCTCACCCAGTACACTGCTGCGGTGCGATGGGCGCAAGGAGGAAAACTTTTGCACTGTTTTCTCATGGAATTTTTGCCTGTTTTTTGCCAAATCAGGATCCTGACTCCTCTCTTGTTTGTTTTTCAGAGATTCATCGGAGCAAAATGGTTGTTACATGGCGAGAACTTGAGCATGAAGAAGAGGACATGGTTTCCTTACATGATCCGGGTACGGTAACTACATTGCGAAACTGTGGTTTGCTCAAGTTCTTCCGCATCTCTAGCATGAGGCAACGAATCAACTTGTTGCAATATTTTCTTGATGCATGGGATCCTACCAACCAAGTGTTCCAGATCAGAGGCAAATCCATCCCCTTGACTATCGTGGACATCTACTTTTTGACCGGTTTATCAAGGTGTGGTGCCCCTCTCTCACTATCCGGTTCCGCTCGTGGAGGCGAATCCATGAGGGATTATATTCGCCGGTACTGTAGAGAAGGACCTTAGGTGAGTAGGGACGACAAGATCAATATATGAGATGTCACTGACTGGTCCTTGAGGACTATTCTATTCACTTTTTGTAGATTGGCTGGTAGTGCGGCTCTTCACTTAGCCAACAGGTCCTATATGCAGTATGCCTTGGAATGCCTTGAACCAAAGGTGTTCAACTGGTGTGATGCAGTACTCCCTGTGATAAAAGAACAATTGACCAAGGTGAAAAATGGAAGATCCAAGAACTTTGGCTATGGTTCTATTTTGACCACTTTTGCCTTGGAGAAGATCCCACTGATGCAGCCATAGTACATTTCACTTGGTTTGCCACCGTCGACTGAGCCACGGATGCAAAGATGTGTTGACCTTATGGCCCGACATGCTGGTCAGTCTCAAGTTTCTTTCTCTGATGCTTTCTTCGAGTGGTTCAACCATCAAGAGATGGTTTATGCCGAGTGTCCATATTCTGGTATGAATTTTTGGGGTGACCCAGATTTGGTGCTGTCAGCTGGTGAGCAACAGGGTGTTATAGGTAAAAACTCTGACCATATCTCTGTTTATTGCTTTTATAATGTTCTCGTGTTTTCTTTTATCAAGACCAATTCAAAACTCATGCACTCATGCAGATATCGGACCAGTGTGACCAGTAGTGCATGTGAGAGCACCAGCTGATGTTCCAGTAGGAGAGGCTATAGGGAGGGTTGTCCTCGACGACCTGGATGTGGCCGAGACTCTTGTAGTGTTGCAAGATCAGATCGAGGGACTTAATCTTGGTATCCCAGATGTGAGGACCGATGAGCTGCCTCTGAGGTTACAGCGACATACTACTGGCGTGCCTCATCGATGGACTAGGCTTTTACGCATGGTTGCACAGTCAGTGACTTGTTATCACCAACACCATTAGACTAGGGTGCCCCCTAGCATTTTGAGTTTTTTGGTCATTTGACCGATTTTGTCTTGGTCACAGAACACTATGTATAAACCATAAAAAGTTATATATATTTTTGATTTTCGGAGCTTTATTTTGGTTAAGTTATATGATCCTAATGCAAATATAGATGAAATGCTTCTCTTTTATGAATGTCGCAAATGTCTATCTAACACATAATTTTCCAATGAATCTATTAATGTGTTTAAGTTTCTGGAAATATGTTGATATTGAATAGAATCGAACTATCTTTCCAAAATCATGACCTTTAGGAACATGCGATAGATAGTTAGATTAAGCACGGAATAGATACCGGTGAGTTGTAGAATGATGAGTTATGAGTCTAGCCTGACGACAAGACGGTGTATACCGTGCATGATGGCATTAGAGAGGAGCTCTATCAACGTGATGTATTCAACGATGTTGTTCATTGATCGACCAATACACACCCCTCTGAAACTCACTAAGTCGCCACTTGGATCAAAGATGGCCCAGGCCGCAGAAGATAGGTTCCGCGAACTATGAATCGCTCCGTCGGCATATCCAATAAATGATTCCGATAGGTTTGACATCTGCAACAAATGCAAAAGAAGATTACCTAACCAAAACAATTACTCTTAGCGAAAACAAAAATGTAACAAAAGCATAGGGGTTACTATACTGAGTCAAGCATAGTAACGTTTAAGGTACAACCCGTTACGGGGTTGTGCCAGTGGAATCCCATCATAATCCACTAACTCATAGGCTCCTTTTACTAATACACGCTTAACAATATAGAAACCCATCTAGAAGGATTTGAACTTTCCTGCTCCCAACCTATCGGATTCCTGGTCGTAAAGTAAGACCAGGTCACCTTCTGAGAAGACACGGGGTTTGACATTCTTGTCAAACTGCGCCTTGACTCATTTCTTATGGGCTTCGTTAGCCAAGGCGGCATCACGATGGGTTTCATCCAGTTGGATTAATTCCAAGAAACGAGCCTCCTCTTCTAAAGTTTCGGGGAGAAGGTTGATTGCGAGCTTGAGGGTTGAGATTTCACACTGAACTGTTAAGATCCCTTCTAGGCCATACACTAGTTGAAAAGGTGTAAACCCGGTCGCATTCCTCACTGATGCCTAGTATGCCCACAGGGCCGAGTATAGGATCAAGTGCCAACTCCGTTTATGGACTCTAATCATCCTTTGCAGCATGCGCTTCAGGACTTTGTTAATTGCCTCAACTTGTCCGTTAGCTTGCGGGTAATACAGAGTAGAGTTGTCGTGGGACAGTCCTGATTTGGAAGCCAACTCAATGATCATGTGATTGTGGAAATGCGATCCATGATCTGTCACTATAGCTTGTGGAACACCAAATCTGGAGACTACATGATTGAAAAAGAAAAGAGAAGTTGTTTCGTCGTTGTTGTTTAATGTAGGCATTGCCTCAGCCCATTTCGTAAAATAGTCAACTGCGACTATGATATACCCATGGCCCCCTGTCGAGGTGGGGTTACATGTCATGAAATCTATGCCCCATTTGGTGAATGGCTCAACAACAACTACTGGTGTAGAGGTGTGGGTGGTATTCTGGTTTTGCGATCGAAGATTTGACAAGCATGGCAACTTCTGACTACGGTTATGCAATCTTTGAACATTGTTGGCCAAAAGTATCCTACTCGTAAAAGCTTTTGAGCAGTAGCGTAACCAGATTGATGCCCCCCACACGCGCCTGAATGACAATCATTCAGGGCTTTTTCGGCCTCCTCATGGGTGAGGCACCTCCGCAGAACTGTATCGATACCACGACGGTAAAGCGTATCACCGACGATCATGTAGTCTTTTGCTTGGTATCAGATACGTCGTTGTTCTGAGCGGGAGGTATTATACCTATATGTTTGGGTCTGGAGATAAATGATTATATCTCCATACCATGGATTGCTTGAAGATATCAAAAACAAAGATTCATCCACAATTGCTTCTTTAGATGTTGAATCGTTGGACGACGATGGGAGATTGCATAGTAACTCCGTGAAAACCAGGGCTTTCTCTGATTTGGATTTTGCAAATTCCAAATCAAACTCTTGCAAAATTGCTATCCATTTTGAATATTTTCCC
The DNA here is from genome assembly GCA_000404065.3 of Pinus taeda. NCBI lineage: Eukaryota > Viridiplantae > Streptophyta > Pinopsida > Pinales > Pinaceae > Pinus > Pinus taeda. Next base: position 22,226 of record APFE030657513.1, read on the forward strand.
CCCAGTAACTGTCGCGACAAGATATAAGTTATGGGGTTGCAATCTGAAAAAATGGTAGTTTTTCAAAAGAGGACATAGTGTCGAAGTCTCTGTATCGCTTGAACAGCTACGAGAGCTAGCTTTTCAACAGAGGAGTACTTGCTTTCCATATCATTTAAGTTTCAGCTTAAATAATAGATAGGATGTTCAATTCCATTCTCTTCTTGAACTAAAACCATTGCTATGGTCGTATCTGCTGCAACTAGATACAGGTTAAAGTCTTTTTGATAATCAGGAACATACATTAATGATGATTTTATTAGGGATTCTTTTAAAGCATCAAAGGAAGCTGTTATGGAACCAGCTCACAAAAAGATAGAAAAGAGAGATCCACGCCTTAGAATTCAGCCTCTTCGAGGGGGCAACCTCCTTTACATTACATAAATGAACAATTCTTGGATGATACAAATGAAAAGACCTCCTTTTCTATATATAGGAGTCTAAGGGATCATTATATAATTAGAGTCTACATAACAATAATAATGTAAGGGCACAATAATAACAATAGTGGGCTTCTATGGGGCACAATAGTAACAATATGGGCACTACATGGGTACATCAATATAATAAGGGGGTTGTTACTAATAACAATAAGGGGTTACACTAGTAGTATAGGGG